>CATKUY010000378.1:0-87000 GCA_949802685.1 Dicyrtomina minuta
CTAACTAAGTTTTGCAAATTTTCCCCACAACTAAAAACAACGCAGATAATAACCATTTTATGGACTTTATAAATTTCGTTATTTATGTTATGCAATATGCAGGTCACAAAACTAAAAATATTTTAAAATTCGCAAAAATACAAAATTTCAGTTTTTGCGCATTAACTGAATTTGGCAAATTTTCCCCAAAACTAAAAACAACGCAGATAATAACGATTTTATGGACTTTATAAATTGCTTTATTTATGTCATGCAATATGCAGATCACAAAACTAAAAATATTTTAAAATTTGCAAAAATACAAAATTCTAGTTTTTGCGCATTAACTGAGTTTTGCAAATTTTCCCTACAACTAAAAACAACGCTGATAATTACCATTTCATGGATTTTATAAATTGCTTTATTTATGTCATGCAATATGCAGGTCACAAAACTAAAAAAAAATTAAAATTCGCAAAACTACAAAATTTTAGTTTTTGCGCAATAACTGAGTTTGGCAAATTTCTCCCACAACTAAGAACAACGCAGATAATTACTATTTTATGGACTTGATGAATTGCTGTATTTATTTAAAGCAATATGCAGGTCACAAAACTAAAAACATTTTAAAATTTGCAAAAATACAAAATTTTAGTTTTTGCGCACTAACTAAGTTTTGCAAATTTTCCCCACAACTAAAAACAACGCAGATAATTACTTTTTTATGGACTTAATGAATTGCTTTATTTATGTCATGCAATATGCAGGTCACAAAACTAAAAATATATTAAAATTTGCAAAAATACAAAATTTTAGTTTTTGCGCAAAAACTGAGTTTGGCAAATTTCCCCCACAACTAAGAACAACGCAGATAATTACCATTTCATAGACTTTATGAATTGCTTTATTTATGTCATGCAATATGCAGGTCACAAAACTAAAAATATTTTAAAATTTGCAAAAAAAAAAAATCAGGTTTTTGCGCATTAACTGAGTTTGGCAAATTTCCCCCACAACTAAGAACAACGCAGATAATTACCATTTTATGGACTTTATGAATTTCTTTATTTATGTTATGCAATATGCAGGTCAAAAAACTAAAAATATTTTAAAATTTGCAAAAATACAAAATTTAAGTTTTTGCGCAATAACTGAGTTTGGCAAATTTCTCCTACAACTAATAACAACGCAAAAAATTACTATTTTATGGACTTTATTAATTTTTTCATTTATGTCATGCATTATGCAGGTCACAAAACTAAAAATAATTTAACATTCGCAAAAATACAAAATTTTAGTTTTTGCGCATTAACTGAGTTTGGCAAATTTCCCCCACAACTAAAAACAACGCAGATAATAACCATTTTATTGACTTTATGAATTGATTTATTTATGTCATGCAATATGCAGGTCACAAAACTAAAAATATTTTTTAATTTGCTTAAATACAAAATTTTAGTTTTTGCGCATTAACTGAGTTTGGCAAATTTCCCCCACAACTAAAAACAACGCAGATAATTACCATTTCATGGACTTAATGAATTTATTTATTTATGTCATGCAATATGCCGGTCACAAAACTAAAAATATTTTTAAATTTGCTTAAATACAAAATTTTAGTTTTTGCGCATTAACTGAGTTTTGCAAATTTTCCCGACAACTAAAAACAACGCAGATAATTACCATTTTATGGACCTTATGAATTGCTTTATATAAGTCATGCAAAATGCAGGTCACAAAACTAAAAATATTTTAAAATTTGCAAAAATACAAAATTTTAGTTTTTGCGCATTAACTGAGTTTGACAAATTTCCCTTACAACTAAAACCAACGCAGATTATTACGATTTCATGGACTTTATGAATTTCTTTATTTATGTTATGCAATATGCAGGTCACAAAACTAAAAATATTTTAAAATTTGCAAAAATACAAAATTTTAGTTTTTGCGCATTAACTGAGTTTTGCAAATTTTCCCTACAACTAAAAACAACGCAGATAATAACCATTTTAAGGACTTTATGAATTGCTATATTTATGTCATGCAATATGCAGGTCACAAAACTAAAAATATATTAAAATTTGCAAAAATACAAAATTTTAGTTTTTGCGCATTAACTGAGTTTTGCAAATTTTCCCCACAACCAAAACCAACGCAGATAATTACCATTTTATGGACTTTAAGTATTGCTTTATTTATGTCATGCAATATGCAGGTCACAAAACTACAAATATTTTAAAATTTGCAAAAATACAAAATTTTAGTTTTTGCGCATTAACTGAGTTTTGCAAATTTTCCCTACAACTAAAAACAACGCAGATAATTACCATTTCATAAACTTTATAAATTGCTTTATTTATGTCATGCAATATGCAGATAACAAAACTAAAAATATTTTAAAATTTGCAAAAATACAAAATTTTAGTTTTTGCGCATTCACTGAATTTTGGAAATTTTTCCCACAACTAAAAACAACGCAGATAATTACTATTTCATAAACTTTATAAATTGCTTTATTTATGTCATGCAATATGCAGGTCACAAAACTAAAAATATTTTAAAATTCGCACAAATACAAAATTTTAGTTTTTGCGCATTAACTGAATTTGGCAAATTTTCCCCGAAACTAAAAACAACGCAGATAATAACCATTTTATGATTTTTATAAATTGCTTTATTTATGTCATGCAATATGCAGATCACAAAACTAAAAATATTTTAAAATTTGCAAAAATATAAAAAATATTAGTTTTTGCGCATTAACTGATTTTGCAAATTTTCCCCACAACTAAAAACAACGCAGATAATTACCATTTCATAAACTTTTTAAATTGCTTTATTTATGTCATGCAATATGCAGGTCACAAAACTAAAAATATTTTAAAATTCGCAAAAATACAAAATTTTAGTTTTTGCGCATTAACTGAGTTTGGCAAATTTCCCCCACAACTAAAAACAACGCAGATAATTACCATTTTATAGACTTTATAAATTGCCTTATTTATGTCATGCAATATGCAGGTCACAAAACTAAAATATTAAAATTTGCAAAAATACAAAATTTTAGTTTTTGCGCATAAACTGAGTTTTGCAAATTTTCCTCACAACTAAAAACAACGCAGATAATTACCATTTTATGGACTTAATGAATTGCTATATTTATGTCATGCAATATGCAGGTCACAAAACTAAAAATATTTAAAAATTCGCAAAAATACAAAATTTTAGTTTTTGCGCATTAACTGAGTTTTGCAAATTTTCCCCACAACTAAAAACAACGCAGGTAATTACTATTTTATGGACTTTATAAATTGGTTTATTTATGTCATGCAATATGCAGGTCACAAAACTAAAAATATTTTAAAATTTGCAAAAATACAAAATTTTAGTTTTTGCGCATTAACAGTTGCAAATTTATATTCTATAAATTAATTATAATATTGAAGTTTAAAATAGTCTGAATCCAAAAATACTAATCTTTAGAATTTCAGAATTTAGGTTTTACATTATTATCAATACAAGAAGCACTAAAAAATAAAATACTAAAAATCTGGCGCTTCGCGCCGGATTTGTCGACTGGGGCGGGCCCGAAGTAGATGCTGAGCTTCAACAAAGGCGCAAGACAATTTATGTTACGCTTGAAGGTGGTATAAGATTTATGGAAGCTCCCCTACAATCAATAAGACATACGAATGTGCGTAGCATGTACTTAAATATATCTGAAAGTTTTTTATGAATTTTACCATTCACAAATGACGTCATTTATGAAGGCTTTCTTACTATCAATAAGCCATATAGTAGTACGTGGCATGTAGCTAAAAAACGCTGGAATATTTTTAAGAATTGCATGATTAACAAATGACGTCATTTATGGATCCTCCCCTATAATCAATAAAATATATTTGAATGCACGTGGCAAGCAGTTAAAAATAAGTTGGAAAATATTTTGATGTTAACAGTGGGGGTCCTAAAAACTATAATATTTGAATGAATAATAATAATATTTGAATTATGTACGATCCCTCGATATCTATAACACTGAAGGACGTCATTATGTTCTTAGCATCTACAAATGGTTAAATAATTAAAACGGAAGGGGAAGGGGGCACCTACAATTATGATATTTTTGAAAGACGTCATTAACGGACGTTCCCTCACAATGTATAAGGAAAAATTTCAGAGTTGCTCAATGCAAATACTAATTGTGGAAAAACGATTAGTGTGATCTGAATTAAAAAATATCTATAACTAATATAAGTTAGTTCAATACATGTATGATAAAATAGGCTGGAAAAAATATTAATGGTGGAGGACGTCGTTTATGGACGATCTGTCACCATCTACACCCCATTTTTACAACTGGTGATATCATTCAAATGGGTACGTGCATATGAAAATTCCCCGTTTGCATTATGTTTAACATCAGTGGAAATGGGTGAGTGGTTCAGAAAATTAAGATAGCATCATTTGTGAACGCTCCTTAACATTCAATTTCGTATGGTATTTATACACACGGAATGGAATGCTAAGAGTGAGAAGCGTAGGCCGATCGTACCTGGGTACGTTTGTTCAGTGGTAGGTATGTATAGTAGCGACAACCGAAAGAGAAGGCTGGCAAGGATAAATTTTACATGCAAACAATGGCAGCTTTATCTTTGCCAGCCTTCTCTCTCCGTTGCCACAGCTATCTGGTTCACCCGTTTTTGAACACTTCGCTTTAAAATTTCTGACATAGGTTCAGTATTTAATTTATTGTGGATAACTGGTTAACATAATTACATTTAAAAACAGTACAGACCTGCCTAGTCGCATTTACAGTCGTATACTATTTTTTTATGAAAATCAGTTGTAACCTGTGACCTGTAGTGTACAGCCAACGGACGGACGAACGGACGGACGGACGGACGGACGGACATGACCATTACAATAGATGCTTAAGCTCAGCATCTAAAAAGTAAAACTATGTTTTGGCTGAAGTAGGTATTTTATAAAATGCACCAATGTTGTTTTGAGTATTAAATTGAATAATCCACAGTTATTTTAAAAATCGGTATTGCTTATGACAAATGTATACGTATATAGGGGGGGGGGGGTTGTCGCAAATGATAACGATTGTGTATTTAGAGGGGAGGAGGGGTTAGAAAAGTCAAAAAAGTGTACACGAGATATATGGACGACGCCATAGCGTAATGATATTTAAATGGACGCATAGTATTTTGAATACATAGCCTTTGTTTTGCTCTACATGCTACAATTCTGAACTGATAAAAAGGCTTCGTTTTAAGAGGGCTTTAAACAATGAAATATAACTATGTGGTGGTTATAACCACGTCTGGGTATAAAATGGTAAAATTTTGAGAATAGAAATTTCGTCTTTAAAAAAATGTGGTACATCTTCGTTCCCTAGAATGCTACTTTTTATTATTTTTATTAATTAGATTATAAATTTTATTAACCCAGAAAAAACTGTTTTAGATATTGTTTTATAGGTCTCTAAACTTTAACTTTTTAGCACATCGGACGAAACTGTAGAAATTACTAAGTGGCGAAAAATTAAATACTCGAATGTGTTGAAAATACGGATTTTTAAAATCACGCGAGAAAGCAGATTTGATAAATTTTAAAAGTTTGACTACGTACGAGTACTTGCCTAGAAAAATTATGAAGTTTGGTGCACATTCAGTAATTAGCTGAACATTTTACTGTCTGTTCAGACTGACTCAAGAAACCGAATTAAAGTCGAACGTTTAGTAATACAGAATTAGAGTATCTCACGACATGGTATTTCTTGTTGTTGAACCATTATTAGTACCAAACGTAGTTTTACCTAGTTTTGCCATGTTATAACCAGTTTTGCCAGTTTGTCCTGGTTAAACCTCGGCAAAGGTGGCAAAAACCGAACCCTGGAATGAGAGCACAAACCTCCCCTCCTGTAAAAGACCCATGCAGGATCCAACGGAGAACACGCAAACGTACCAAATATTATAATCAAGCCGCCCCCGGATAATGAACAGCACTCAACAAACTCAAATGAAATACCACTTCATGTGGACCTTGACCTGGGCATGAATGGTCAAGACCAAAGTGGAGGGCAAGCGTTTCTAGGAGGAGGAGGAGAAAATCATTGGGCAAATGAGTCAAGCAAGACATGGCTACAGTGACAAGACAACGGAAAGAAACATCCCCTTAGTTAGTGGCGCATTTGTCGCGTTTTCATCCCTTCTTACATCCACCACCCCTCACAACCAAAGCCACGGCTACCAACTCCTCCCATAATAATCCGGGGCGAGCGGCCCTCCCCCCAACTCTAGTAATTCTAGCAGCTTTATTGGAGCCGGGACTAGAACATTGGCGGTGGAGACGACGGACGACGGACTCAATGGCAGACATTTAAGGAGAGCTCCTGGGCGGGTAAAACCTAAGAGTTCTTTCGAAACGGAAACTGATGGTCATGGGCATGGTAGGGACATTGCTTCCTTGTCATCTTTAATGTGTTGGGACGACCGGGACCGTGCGGGTTCAGAAGAAAATTTGGAAAAGGACAATTCAATTAGGAACGATGGTGACGGGGACTGTGGGGATGTGAATAGTAGTAGTAGTCTTCATGTACAAATTAATAATCATAATAGTGTGAGTGAGAACTGTGAAAACATTGTGAACTACGAGTTAAGTGTCAAATTGCCTCATGCCAAGACTGAGAATTCAAATTGGTCAAATTCCGAGCTTGACACAGAACAGAACGGAAAGGAAAAAACAATAGGTGAGCTCGGCTCATTCGGTACCCCCATCACGCTTCTACAGAGACTCCAGCTACAATTTCAAGCAGTTCTCACCCCCTCACCCCCACCTCAAGGAGTTGATTGGGAATCTCGTCTACTGGAGCTCATACATTCATCTTTTCCAGGAAGAAATACAACAAAATTAATGTCCGAGAAAGTCTCCGAGATCTTGGCTCTTGAGTTTCTCAATTTGGTCTTCAACGAGGTTGAGGGAGGCTTTGCATACTTTATGATGGGGATCGTTCGCCGAATTTAAGGCAGAGACAACTGTTGAGTCTCTTACCTTTCACTACCTTCAACCTTGGTAGATGGGCGTGCATGAGGCTGACTCTCAAGGGTGGATCCAGGGGGGAGGGGGAGGCTAAGGTGCTTCAGCCCCCTCCATGAGGAGCTATTTTAACATGGTGGAGATTGGAGCGGCCATTTTCCATGATGTAACATTACCCCCCACCATGACCGGGAACTGCAAGCGGGCCGAAGACCGAAGATAATATGACCCACAAGCTGCCCGAAGAGCCGAAGGCAGATCTACCATCTACAACCTACCCAAATAAGAAATCTGCAAGTGAGCCGAAGACCGAAGAACCAATGCAATTCAGCCGAAGACCGAAGACTGCAACCTACCCGAAGACTGAAGACTCTTCGGCTGGGCTACAATCCAGCCGAATAAGTGCCATACAAGTTGGCCGAAGCCCGACTTTTTCCTGCAACCTTGGCCGAAGAACTTCGGCACAATCTACCCGAAGACCTTCGTCTGAAGCTGCAACCCACCAGAAGACAAAATTTTTATTGCAATGCTCAATTATTTTTTGGAACAGAAAACACGTAAGTTACTATTCAAAAATAAAGATAATTATCAATAAATTGTAATGCAGTTAATTTTTAAGGCTTTTCAAGTTGTTTGCATTAATGATGCCAGTTAAATATAGAAATTTGAATGGTCTGCATTAACTTGTGTAAAGATGATTTTTGGGGCATGTTAACTCTTCTTAATCGTTGTTTGCCCATTTAGTTCCTATAAGCCAGGGCTGGACGAAGGAATTGGTTTTATGCAGCAATTTGTTTCCACATACAAAAATCACTATTTTTATTTTATTGCTGGTTTGTTTTTAACAAAATGTTGTATTTGCATGTTTTAGAAAAGTTTAATTAATGTTCTTTTTACTTGATTCAGAAAAGTGCTTAATGTTGCATTTACATGTTTTAGGAAAGTGGAAAATGTTTTATTTATAATATGTTTTTGAAATGTGTGAATAATTTTATTTCCAAGTTTTTGAAAACTGCAAAATGTTCCATTTCCATGTTTTTTGAAAATTTATGTAGCGGGGGCTGCCTGCGCTGGCCACATTATCCAGCCCTGCTATAACCTCGGATCGGAGTACAAGATGTTGCATAAAAATCAATGAATTGGTTTATGCAGTCTTGTAAGATTTTAAGCTCGATAGTAAGAACACTTGTTGGTGCAACGAGAAACCCATCAATAACATTGAACCGTCCCTCAGGTCTAGGTTTGAGCAGTGGGCGAATGGGCAACCAAAATGAATGCCAGAACTCCAGGACAAAAAAAGAAATATAATTAAATAACTCAATAGTAAAAACTTTTCAATTAATTTCCATGTCTTTAAAAAGCTTGGCGTAACTCCTCTAGGAGTAATAAGAAGCTTAACAGTATGCATTAGTATATGCCTGTAATTAAATTATGTTTAGGTGTAGTTCAACGACCGACGGTTTTAGACTTTCACAATGTTGCTGTACTGGAGTCATTTCATTAATTTTTATACACCATATCATAAACTACCCATATCATGAAAAGCCTTAAAATTTTACTGCATTACAATTTTATTAATAATTATCTTTATTTTTGAATAATAACTTACGTGTTTTCAGTTCTAAAAAATAATTGACCAATGTAATAAAAATTTTGTCTTCGGGTGGGTTTTAGCTTCAGACGAAGGCCTTCGGGTAGATTATGCCGAAGGTCTTCGGGTAGATTGTGCCAAAGGTCTTCGTTCAGGTTGCAGGAGAACGTCGGGATTCTGCCAACTTTTATGGCACTTTTTCGGCTGGATTGCAGCCCGGTCTTCGGTCTTCGGCTCACTTGCAGATTTCTTGTTAGGGTAGGTTGTATTCTGGATGTCAAAAGTCGAGAAAGTGGGAAAGGTCGTCCTAACCTTGGTGGGCTCCGCCCACCAAGTGCAATTTGGAAGTGGTGGGTGGGAACAATTAATGGATGGGACCACCTTTCCAATTTTCTCAGTAGTAGTAAAATAACTGGAACACTCTTATAGATAAGAATCTATGAGTCATCACAATTACTTAAATGACTTAAGATAGATACGTATGTATGTATGTGTTTCGCGCGGGCCGGCCGGACAGCCACAGTTACAGCTATAGACACACTCACAGTCACAGAAACACTTACGTAGTCAGACGATATACGGACATATATCTAAAGCAAACCTAACCTAATCTAGCTAGCCTATTATCAGCTAACCTAACCTAACATAGCACATGAAGAAATAAGAAAAATGAGAAACGTTTCAAGATAAGATTAAAGTATATTGGAGTGGAAATTTCCAGACAATATGATGCAGCGCCCCCTGAAGACTATACATAAGTGATACGGCGACGCCGGCGCCCCCTAACAGTTTTACTTAGGTGACACTGGAGCGCCCCCTAGCTTTTTTTTGCATAAAACAAAGAATGATGCAGCGCCACCTGCATAATACTAATGCGCCCCCTAGGTGTTTTGCATGAAAGAAGTGATACTGCAGCGCCACCTGTATAATACTTAAGAACCCCCTAGGTGTTATGAATAAAACAAATGAAGAAATGCTACAGCGCCCCATCTATGATTGAATGAATGCTGCACCAACGCCCCCTAGATGATTTGAAAACTTAAAAATCATGGCCCCTAGTATGTTTTTTATTTAAAATGCTATGAATTAATGTAATGCTGTTGTAGTTATGCGCAAGTTTAAGAATGTATGATAGTTAGAACATATAAGGTGCTTTATACTGATAAAATATTTACAGTTTATTTACATTTATTTATATTTATTTACAATGTTTTGTAGTGACCAAATGGTAAGCTATAAGTAGGATCTTTTGGATCTGGAAATATTCTGCTTACATCTAATGCATTAAGGGCAATCTTGTCTACTGCAATAGAATATACATTATGATCAACAGGTTTTACAAGTTTAATTTTAACTTTTACAATATCATTATTCATAACTACAGATTTGTATTTCTCGTACATATTAGAAGCAATTGCTAACTTAGGAATGCCTGTACATTTGTTATCTTTAGAACCACTAAAGTATTTAAGGCTAAATTGTTTTGACTTAACTGCCACAAGTTCAGCAATATCTAAACTTTCAATTTTCCACACTTCGCTTACACTACGATTATTAATTCTTAAATTTGGAATATAGGCATACATTTCAAAGATTTGATGATCAGTAGGTAATTTTAAAAAATCAAAAAACTTTCGATATTTTACAAGGTCATCGAAAAATGTGTTATTTTTATCAACAATAAGTAGGTAAAGGCTGTCTGTGTCAGTGTACCCACAGTGTACGTTATAATTAAATGCTGGAAATACTTCGTCGTAGTATCCTTCGTAAAATCACTTTTTTGCAAATTTTAAAATAGTAAAACCAGCTTAAGGCAAAATATTTAACAAAACATATTTTTTACAGTGTGTGATTAAACTTAAGTCTTTTTCTAAGGACTTAAAATTAATACATTGTGCTGAAGCAATTAAATCTAATGCTTTAGCCTTGCTGTTAGCTAATTTTACATTGATACGGTTTTTAACATCTTGTAAAGTTTTACCATAAATAATATTTGATAACAATTTGTAAAATTCTTTTTCTGTTAGTGACTTAGCTAAACTACGTTTCTCTAGATTAGATAATATATAACTACGAAAATATGGTTTTTGCTTAAAACTAAAACCAGAATGTATTTCTACAAGAATCATTCCTTTAGACAAATATTATTGTAGTGTTACGCAATGTACAGTGTATTTTATTTTATTGTGACAGGTGAGTAAAAGCCTCGGATGAGTTGTTACTTCTTTTGTAAACGAGCTGTATTTATGTGCTAATTCCTGTTGATTTTCAGATAACTCTTGTAGTTTTAACGAGACTCAGGGCAAAATGGCAAATCACTAGTTAAATCATGAAGGTATTCTGGGTAATTCAGTGTAACATTAAGTATATAACTAATTTCATTACTCAGATCCGCAATATTTGGATTTGACCAATTAATTTCAGAAAGTTCTTGTGAAGTCATTAATTTATAATCAGATACAGGCATCGGGCCTAACATTGATGAAGGATATAATGAGTTGAGATCTAAATGTAAAATGTGAGTACGTTCCTTGTCGGGATTATAGGTTTCTGGAAAACGTTCATTATTGGCCGTCATTATACGTTTACTTGCAAAGCACTGACCTCCTCTAATACCATCTTGTAGCATTTTTATTATTTTAATATCTCTTACATATTCGATTTCCGCTTTAGTGTAGTACCAAAAGCATTCCCAGCTGTAACTTGCTAAAGTTATACTATACGTTGGATCTAAATTATAACTTTCTAACCCTGTTTTACGAAAGTTTTCCCATATTTCAGCTACAAAAACACAATTTAATGTTGTATAAAGCTTCAAATAGTCGGCAAATGTTTGAATACTAAATTTGTTACAACATTTATTCAAATAGGTTAAGTTTTTATCAAAATCGTTTTGCAAATTATTTTCATTTTCAAAATGGGATTTATTAAATATTTCGGGAATTTTGTTATTTAGCATTTCAGTGCCAGTAAATAATTGTGACGGAAAAATTAACTTTTCAGTTAACAAATCTATTTTTTCTCTGGTTGTAATTGTTGTATTATTTTGTATGTTGGAATTAAAAATAGTATCAAAACATTGATCTATTATTTTAAAACTTTCTACTCCGTCTAGTTTAATATTACTGACTAACTTGTCAATAGCAGAATGCAAAAACAAATAGGAATTTATAAATCTCACTTTTACTTTAGAATTTGTTACGCGGCCAGTGTAAAACAAATTATCTGATTTTGTATTCCGGTTTCTATTAGTTGTAGTGTTGTAATCTAAATGAAGGTTAGGCAGCCATGCATCTTTTGCAGTTGTAATCATAGAAATATATTCTTCAGATGATTTAGCAATTACAGATACATCTTGTGTTTCAAAAAGGTTAGAGTTAATAGCTTGAATTAAGAGATTTAAATCAATACCATTACTGTAATGACCAACAACAGGAATCTCAAACTTTTATTTAATTTGAAGATTACAGACAGTACAAATAGACATTTCATACATTCCCGTGGTATGGTTATGGTGATACGTCCTGTAGCTTTTCCTTTCCTTATTAAATTCTCTACCACAAAGTGCACAGTTAGTTGTGCTTTCATGTTAACGTATAATTTCAGCTGTTGGCTTTACAAAATTATTAGTATTTCTTATATTGGTTAATAACTTTTTAGACCAATAGAATATCCGTTTAAAAAAAGTCTCAATAATATTCTTATTGTTATAGTACTCACAAGCAATTACAGTATGGTTAGGTTTTGAATATTTTACAACAACAAGGCAAAATGATGCTGGAATAAACTCAGATTCTATAGTTGTCTTACTTGGTTTAGTATTCCCATTAGACGTTGCGCCGGTTGATGGTGATGGTTTCCATGGTGTTTTATACGTATAAATATTATAATAGATTACAAATGGAAATGGAAGTGTCATGTAACTTCTTTGAAATTTTACAATTTGTGATGGCGCTGGAAAAACAGGTTTTTGATTTTGTAAAGTTAAACAATTGTCATTGTGTTGAATCAAACTTGATTCACTATTAAAAGGTCGAAAACATGTTAAACAACGCCACGACTTGTTTGTATTTCCACAGCATAAAAATTTATCCAAGTCTGTTATCAGAACTAGATGATACAGTGTTTCGTTTGAATGTGTTTCATGGATAAGAAATAAATTGCATATGTTCTTTTTAGTAACGTTTATATGTTTGCTTCTTCTAATTAATACTATTCGCTTATCTTTATGACTGAATACATTAACAGCAATATCGTTTGTTTGTATAAATGCAGGCAAGTCATGATGTACATCTAATGGTGTACTTATATTAACAAAATTAAAGCAATTAAAGAACTTTATATAATTCTTAGCACAGGTTAACGATAACCCTTTACATCTTCTGCCATTATTAATTTTATCACTGTTTACAGTTTTACTATTATACTCTAGAATTTCGTGCCTATACTTGAAAGCTGCAAGACAGTACTTAAAGCAATAATTGTCTTTGTTTAAAATGTTGAGATAACCTTGTTTCCTAAATGGCATTTTTAAATATCCTGTAGCACTAGCGCCTGAAAAAAGTTCTAAGGTTGCTAATTTGACCTGCACAGATTCGATTTTACGGACTCTCCATGAGCTACCTAATCTATTTAAGTTATTTAGCTTCTCAATAATTTCTGACGATGCTTTGAAAATCATATTATCTATTTCGTCAGTATTAAACAAGTCATAATTAGTTGAATAAAGATAGACTTTTTCTTCTTCATGCACATTTTCCCTTTCAATAATTAATTTTTGTTCTAAAATTAAAACTACAATTAATTGTGCCTTAATATTAGTTCGTAATTCTATGTTTTGCCTTAATAACTTTTCAAAAGCATCAATAATAAAAGTCAAAATAGCTGGTACATCTTGAAATATTTGAGTTGGTTCATAAATGTATGTTATAATAGCTCCTTTATGACTTCGACTTAACTCACGAAATACTGACAAATCAATTGTTGATTGCTGGGGTCCCCCGTCTACGTGTCCACCAAACTGGTTTTGTTGCTGGCATCGATGGTAGATTTTGTTACTGCAATACAGGCTGCAGTGCTCACAAAAATGATTGTGTTCAATATGACTGTCGTACAAAACCTGGCCAGAACAGTAATACGGACATCTATGCATAGAGCATTTAAGATACTGTGTTCAAAACAAATATATACGTATAAGTAAAATTTAAAATAATAGATTTCAAAACATTGTAAAATAAAAAATACCTAACAAATACAGAAATTCACAAAATCTGTAATTTAACCCTTGGTCAAGATCCATGACGACCTGGAACAGGGTACGTTTGTTTTTTTTTTCAAAAAGAGGCTCAAAATCTGTTTGTCTATTAGTTGAAATTGGTCTTCTAGCCATTGTTTTGTCGTTGTCCAAATTTATTGTATATTATTTTGAGATAATTTTGCTTGGAGTGATTTTATTCAAGTGAAGACCTACAGTATTAGGTATCTACTTTAAAAGTATTATTCTCATCTACGTCGGGCTTCGGCGGCTCCTTACCCTATCCCCTTTTCTTGCTGTTGATATACAGCTTGTATATTTTCAGGGCAAACATTACTAAGACCAAACCAAATAGGATGTAGATCACTGTGAAACATACAAAACATTATTTGTTACTGACTTATTATTTCTTCGTTATTTATAAACCTATATAGTATTATTTATAGAATTTACTTACTCATGGTATCAACCCATTTAGGAGTCATATGATTCATAGTGTCCAGTACTTCGTGATTGACGCCGTTAATAATTTCATTCTGCGATGTTAATTTTTCCAGAATAAACTTTATAGTTTAGAGCATAAAAAGATTCAGCGTGAGCGGTGGTACTTTGCCACTACGTTTTTCCAGTGGATGGTTACTTAAAATGGTTTCAATTTCATCTCGTTCCTGGTTTGTTTTCTCTGTTAAAACGTTTCCACTTTCTTTGCCTTTGTTGTTGTAACCTAATTCGTCTATTTTATGTTGAATGTTATTGTGTTCTGATAGTGTCACAGTATCTTCACTGTCTGACTCAATGGTAATCGCCGCTGATGAAATAATTCCACACAAGTTTATGATTACAATGATTGTAACCATAAACCAAACTGACTTTAAAATTGCCATAATAAAGAATAATTGGTGCTTACGTGTTGGCTGTTTTAAAGTAAATAACTAAAGAAGTGAATAGGTGATAGTGTTTTATTTTTTTCTAGAAGTACGTTTTGTGAAACGTTTTGTACGCTGCTGTTTTCTAATTTGTGGCTTTGGTTTTAGTTTTAATGTTTGCAAACGTTTGTGTTGTTTACGTGGCAAACGTTTTGTTCTAGAAGGTTTTATTTAGTTTTTTCCACTGCACACACTTTCAATAGGAATCCAGCTATCAGCGTCTGTATTATTCTCAGGGGTTTCAGATGATGCAACCTTAGTTGATTCAGCTGGGATGTTTTGATTTGAGGTGCTTGTTGTTTGATAATTACTATCTCGTGACTCACCTATGGTTGTATTTTCCGTTGTAACTTGTTCTTGTTGCTGTTGACGTCCTTCTTGTAGATTTTTATTTCGAGATGCAAATATAGCCATAAGTTCGTTATATAATGCTGGCTCAATAACTTTCATTACTTTTGCTGGCATTTTTTGACTTATTAATCACTGTTGCACAAAGCTATGCATATTTCACCTATGCATATTTTGAAGAATATGCACGCTAGAATTTTTTGTACAATAACACAATGTTGTAACAATAACTTTCTTAACTGAAAATGTTCACTTGAATTTTAATTTTTATTTTTAAGTAAACAATTAACTTGCTTTTTATATTTTAAATTTATATGTTTACAAAATTGATTTAAGTTTAAAATACATTCTATAATAGTTTCTATTTGCAGATTAGACGCAGATTTAATTATATTTTTAAAGTCCTTTGATGGTTTATAAACTAAATTATAAATAAATTCACTTTCTAGAATAAGTTTATGAGACATTACATTATCGAAGTATTTACGTACACTTCACAATCTTCAACTAGAAAAATGTTATTTCTAACCCAAAATTTTGGATTTGTGCTTCTAGGATGAAAATCTAACACTAAATAATTAAATTTTCTCTCTGAAACTGCTTTTTGATACGCACTAGATAAAAATTCTGAGCTACCTGGACAGCACTGTCTAGCGATTGATTTAATTACAGATCGGTCACGTGGAATATCAAATAAAACTAAATAGTGCGTATTTAAATTTATCTTACGTAACCATTTTTAAAATGCATTATGTAAAACTAATATAATTAAGAAGTTTAAATGATGAGATTGTTTTGTAAAAAACCTTTCCACCATATCTCGTATTGGACCTGTCTTAGATATCTCGTCACCATAATCATCTATCACTACCAAACTTGGAGGATTATCTAAATAAGATTCTATTTGATTTATCTCGTTTATAAATTTTACACTTAGATCAGTCGTTTGAAATTCGTGAAATTCTGGCTGAAAATGATAATAAACATAAATAACTGTATTTATATCTACGCTGAAGATATTATTACGTTCTCTAATTATATCTAATACTAATTTAGTTTTCCCGCTATATGTTGGTCCAACGACAGACATAGTCATTGGGTGTTGTAGAGAAAAATTAAGAAAATCCATTATAACGTGTGCTTACAGTAACGTATTATTTAACACTGACTTAACTATTTACAAACATCTTATTAAATAATATTTTTAAAACGTTTAAGTTATGTATTACAAAATTCAGGACAATCTAATCTACACTTATTAGTTTGAATTCTGTTATGTGGGCAGTTGTATATTGTATTGTTATTACTATTAGTGAGTACAGAGAGAAATTTTCTTATTTTACGATCATTAGCAAGCACAGATGGCGTAAATGTGCTAAGAAAGCTTGCATATGAAATACCTGATGCTCTAGAATATCAAAATAGTAATGCATACCCACCACATAAAAATGAACGTTTGCTTTGTAAAGGATAACAGTTTTCTGCAATAATATTAGGTGTTGGGTGTTGTAGGTTGGGGTATCTTGACAAAAGAAGTCCGTAACTATTGAAAAATTCTGATTCGTCTGCTGAAACTACAAACTAACTGCACCAGTGCCTTCCAGGGTTATGTTCTTTATCTGTGTTTATAATAATTCCAATAGGATATTTGAGATGTCCTTGTTGTTGGTTTCTGGCCTTTTTAAGTACGTCTTTTAGCCCATCTGCTGGTACAACGTAGTATGGAATGTTGATGTTTAATCTTCTAAAAAGAATACTAAGCGCCCTCTCTAGTGCCCCAGTGTTCATATTTAATCTAGAAGCATGTAAAAATAAATCAATTGAGTATGTGTGTATACAATCTAACTAGATCGCAAGCTACTGGTCTGGGTACGTTCCTTTTTAAACTTAATATACTGTGTCAATATTAAAGTACCTTATTATCGGCTCAATATAATTTGTTTGTTTTTATCAATCTCCAACAAATTTTGATACTGGCAATATATAATTGCATTCACCGATTCGTCGAATGGAGTTGTAAATCGAAGAGAAAACTTTAATTGTCCACTTGTATTTACGCTTGAAGCACTGCCTGATACTGGCATCAGTTGAAATGCTATAAGTACATTCCCATTTGTAAAGTTATCTCTTGAAATTGCATTTCCTAATGGCTGGTTGGTTGCTAGCTTCCGTAATGAATTAACAGCCATTAAAAAATTATCATCGCCCCCTCCAGCGGAAGTTTTAAAATTTAAATTAAGTACTTTATATTCAACTGCTTGTTGATTGAGTACAAATATTATTTCACATAGGTTTTTGTGAACAAAATTACAATAAGATTTTGTTAAATCCCCCAGAAATCCTTTGCTTGACAATAATCCAAATACAACTAGTTGTGGTATTGGACCATTGAGCACATTTTTAATGGTATGAGATGATATACCTTGTGGTAGCACAAACGTTTTAATATGAAAAATGAGATACTTGAATAGTCCGCCACTTGACAAATAGCTACGATGCTTATCAATAACAGCAGCACTAACAGTTTGTCTTATTATAAAGAGAGTTGACTCAGTCACGTCAATTCTATACGGGCAGCCGTTGTACCCTTCTTTCTTGTCATATGCCGCATCTATACAGAATTTGGGTCTTGAACGTCCTAATACTAACCTTAGATCAGTTTCTCCTGGCAAGTATTTTATTTGATTGAAAATAGGTGCGTCTAGTTTAGCTACAGTTGTAAAAATTTGACTTTTCTTTGACAGTAAATAACGTTTGTTGAACCCTGCGTCAGTTGCTTTGAATGTTTCAAGCACAGTGTCCGGAATATATAATTGGTCCAGTAGATGGTTCTCTTTCTCAATTGGATTGCAGCCTAAGTGTCTTTTCAGGTATGCATTAAATGCATACATGTTTGATGAATCACTGACAAATTGGCCATTAAGATAACACTCAAGGTTCGAAAAAAAAGCATGTGCAAATAAGTTACATGGCGCACAAATATCAGTATCGTCACCGGCTTTGCCATCACTTAGAACTATACGGTAGGAATTCAGCAGGAATGAGTTATTCAAATTATAGTAACCAGAAACGTTTCCAACAATGTCAAAAATAATCGGAATTTGATTTTTTTTTGTTGATATTATTGAATAAAATGGCTGATATTCCCCAAGAAATGAAAAACTTATATCTGTTAATGGTATTTTATCTAATAACAGTTCACTTCGAATGGATTCTTGACTTCCCTTGTAAACTGTAGGATCACTGTAAATTGCGTTATCCTCAACCATTTTTTTAAATTACTTTCTTTTCACACAACGTCGCTTTCGTCTTCTACTGCCTTCGCTTTGAGATGTTGCTCGTCTTCTTCTTCGTACTCGACTGACTGAGCGTACAGAAGAACGTTTAAATTTACCTTCTATTTGAGAACGTTTCTGTCTTCTGCGCCGGCGTTTGGAACTACCTACTTGCGTCATACGTCTTTTGAATGTAGTAGATCTGCGGCGTCTTTTTTGTGTTTTTGTTTTGATGCAGTTGATCTACTACGTCGTCGTTTACCTATTGACGTTGATGCTACAGCTCCTTGTAATGGCACAAGGTACGAACCTGCTTCAGGATTAATTCCCGCACTACCACCACCACTTCCTCCTACTGATCCAGATGATGAACCACTGGCTGATGAACTGCTACCACCACTTTGACTAACTGGACTCATTGGTTATTCTAAAGTACACTCTTTATCGTCACAGTTTATTTTTCGCATTACTCAATTTGAGGCTTTAGATGTAATTCAATAACAACTTGATTTTTTTCAAAATCTACAAGTTGGCCGAATTCGTTTAAAATAGTAACTCGAATTTGATTCACATGTTGTCTGTTCAGCGGAATGTATAAAATTGAACTGAACGTTTGAGATGTTTCCCTTTTATACTCTGATGACGTGTCAATCATGCGCAATAGTTGATATGATTTTGAACGAAACAGTTGAGGTTCAATAATTTCACATGTCACAAGAAAACGTTTTGAAGGCTGTGTAAATGATGGTAGTATTATGTCCTTGTTTTCTTCGTCTATTTCTTCCTTTATTTCTTCTTCAATCAATTCTTTTTTGATAGGAGCAATGCTTCCTTTTTTGAACACAAAATTATCTTGAAGCCCAAAATATTTGTTAAGAAGAACAGGTAGCCTAATATATGCACCATCCTGAACATTTAACACACTAATAACGCCCTCGTCAACAACAAATTTATCTGGCTTTTCATTAAATTTTTCTTTTTTAAATGTTAAATTTAATTCTTTTAACACTGTAAATAAATTGAGATCACTAGGTTCATTCATATATATTTCGAAATAAAAAAAGTCTGCAAATCTGAAGTACAATGGTTCTTCATCTTTTATATTGTTGAAATTGTCTACACTAAATTTATTTTCAGAATTATAAATTCCGTTCTTGAATGTCTCATTCACAAATCCTATGCATTTTGCAATTTTGGTTGGTATTACACAATATTCAAATGGTTTGCCCTGAAATTCCAGTTAACACTTTAAATCTGATGCAATCGTAATTCTTAGGAAAAATCCTGCTTCGCTTAAGTTCTTATTTAGCCTTTGAAAATATTTTACGTAATCCTTATCACCAGATTTTAAGTGTTTTGTGAATGGATAAATACTTTCATATAACTGTTCTGAGGTTATAAGGTTTTCTTTGTTAGCATATTCCAAAGTTGATATATCAAGAGTTTTGTTGTCGGGAATTAAATTAAAACTTTGCTCTGTAGTTAAATCAAATGGTGAATATAACCCTGGTTGAAATAGATGTCTATTGTATCCAAAAGCTTCAGCTAGTATTTTAGGTATAGATACATATATGCCTGATTTTGTAAACGTATGTTCTATTTGTACAAATAACAATGGCGTATCTTCTTTAACAAATTTCATTTCCACTACTAGTGGAAAATGTTTACTCTGCAAAGCAGTATTAAAAGCTGAGACAAATTCGAATGGTTTTGTATAGGTTTTTTCAACAGAAACTGTGGTTTTACTAATAGGTTTAATATTAGGAAATAATTTGTCAGCACTACGTTTAACTATTTTAGCTTCGCTAGATGTATTTGATTTGTCAATATTTGTGTATCTAATGCTAACAAGCCCAGCTTCATACTTGTGCAATGTCAGTGGGTAGTTAAGTACAGTTACGAAGTCGGAACCTGTATTATTTGGGTAATTTGTTACGTCTTCGTCGCTAGTTAAAGTTATGTAATAATTTTGTGAACCTGCACGTAGTGCACAGCTAGGTTCTGTATTGAAACGAAACATTTTGAGTACCTATAGTATTAGGCTAAAGCCAATTCTTCTGTGCCAAAACTTCCCAGTAATTTTTTCTCCGTTAGCGTCTTCTAAATTATATGTTATGGGATCCGTCTCAGTATGAACTGCTTTTATTTTAAAGATTTCTCTGCTATACCCCTCGCTGTACCCTACACAACAGCACAATTACAAATGACAATAGTTTTTAAAATACATGTTCTATTTATAAACATTGTGACGTCAATCTAAAGCATTTAGAACGTTAAAAAAACGTTATAAGCACGAATTAAAAACGTATTTTGTATAACTATATTATTTACACGTGACTTGCCTTTCTCGAAAACTATTTTTGCGCAGAAAATTCTAACTAAATCACCGACGGAAAATTTTAGTTTCTTAACATTTGTTGTAGCTTTGTTCATTAAATCACTAAACATAATACTCCACACTTCTGCTTCGTTCTTTTTATTAACGCTAGCAGGTGTGCGTTGAATTGTAGAGTGGTAAGAGTAGTTATACTTTCTAGTAAAGTCCTGCAAAACGTTTGTTATTTTTCCACTACCTTGTTCAGTCATATAACGTTGTGATTGAGTATAAATTGTTCTATAAGGCATAAATAATAGTTTGATAACTAACTTGAACGTGCAGTTGAATTAAAATTCAGCAAAAGCATGTACAATATGTTTACGTGCATTAAATGTAATTACTTACCTTATAAAACGTTCAACAAATGAGCTTTTAATGTGAGATATAACATGATATAATTTTATATGGCGGGACTTCAATAGTTGTCGAAATTTTTTAGACTTAAACTCATTTCCTATGTCCGAAAAAATAAAAACTGGGCTTGTTTAAGCTTCCTTAAAAATAGATTTAAATGCAGGAACCATAGATTTAGCTGACTTATCTTTCAAAAATCTCGTGTATGCGTACCTAGAAAACGAGTTAACTACGCACAGAATAAACGTGTTATTATTGTTTTCTTTTGCAATGTTCGATATATCTTTCAAATCAAGGGCCCAGACTTCGTTTCTAAAATTAACAATGGTTCTTCTTTTAATATTATTTCTAACTGGTCTGTGCAGCGCATATGAATCTAGCTTGCGCAATTCTTTATCTACCTGTTTCTTGTATTTCCACTTAGTTCTATTGTTTAAAAATCCTGCAAGTCCCTGATAAGATCCGCTAAATCTTTTATTTAAATAACTACGTTTGATTTCTGATGACATTGTAAATTCACAACACAAATTTTGTATAGGTTAGCACTTATCAACAGTCAAACTTAAAGTGAGCAGTTTATTTACACTTAGTATCATAAATAACAGGTTTTATTATATACATTACACATTTTACAAATGTTTTGTAACTTTAACAAAATAATTACAATAATTACAAGAAGATGTCGCGCTATGTTTAAAGTCAGGTATTATTTACTATGTAATTCATATAATTGAATATAATGATCATATATGTATAGTTAAAATATGTTGCTTATGACAAAATATACTTTTAAAGTACACGTCTAAAGCATGAATTATAGGTGCTTTCACAATTTTTACTTAAACTATTTTTTAAATGCTTTTATAGCTAGGTCAAAATTTATATAAAATACCTGCCCGTTAAGCAGCGCAATTCAGTCAAAAAAATACATTAAATATTTAAATCTAGACCTCTTAATTTGGTGAATTAGAAAAGATCCATACACTGCCATATACTGGTTTGTTAAAAAGATCTGTGTACTATTTAAATTCATAGCTTTAGATCAGTGTACTATTACTCGCCCTTAGGCTAATACAAATTTGCATACTATTACGAAAATACGGTATTATTAGCAGCTAATGTTACACTTAAGTAGTAAAAAGAGGGGAAGTTAAACATGGGATACTAAAAACATTTATGGATGGCAAGTTTTACATCCACTATTAATTCCAACTCTAAGTTTAAACTTGACGCTTAGAATCACCATTAACAATCAAGACCATGAGACAAAATTGATGTGTCGCCTTTCAAACGCTCAGCGTAACTATAAATTTGCAAGACTTCAATACAAAATTGAGAATCCTACCTATGAAAAACTTGCAACCAGTAACATTAAGTGCCACCAGTACGTCATATACTCCACAAAGAAACCAAATTCAAGAAGAAAATGAATCTTTGTTTCTATTTCAAGACCAAGTCCCAGCGATTTAATATTTTCCAAGTTTGGAGAGAGTCCGCTTAACCATAAATCTGGATGACCATATTACAAAATTAAGATGCCGCCTTTCAAAATCTCGGCGTCACTATCAACCCATATGACATTGCAACAATATTACCTGTCTCAAGACAGTGGGTTCTGGATTATTCGAAAACCAAACTTAGCAAAATTAATTATTACAACGCAAAATCGTATAATAGTAAATCAAACAACCTTTAAAATTGGGTGTGGACTGAAATTTCAAAAATAGAAGATTTTGAATACTCCACTATAACACAATGATGTTAAGCTCACAACGCTTGCATTTTGACCACGCTAAAAGAAAAAGACGAGCAGTAAAGCACACTGCTCTTACAAATTGGGTCTGTAATTCATTTCTTAAACTTAAGGAATTTGAATACATTATCATGTTAAAACAAATTATTGCTTACACAGTGAGTGCAAACATTTAAGCTAGGCACATTGTTAACAAGTTATTTTGTTAAATTTTCCAAGTTTTTTTATGTATTCTCTTCAGGAGAATGAAGTCGTAATTCTTCATTAGTTTGATTTATAAACACATCACTAACATTATCCTCATTGTTCATAATACGCAAATCTTTAATTTCATCGTCAAGAATCATAAAGGAATCAAAGGATTTAAATCTTGATAATGCCACATAAGTCAGGCCTTTAAAAATTTCTTTTTCCCCTAAAAGGATGCCGCCAATATCCAATGATTGGCTTTAAATACGATGCATTGTCAGACCAAAACATAATTCCAAAGAAATTTCAGTGACCCAGCCCTTTTTATGAGCTTGTTTATTATGTTTATTTATATTAACTCTGAAAATTGGAACGCCTGGGCCATTTGAGGTTTTTATTGTTTCAGTTCCAGTGTATTGAGAAAAATCCACTATGACACACTCCACAGCATCTTTCCAAGCAAAACAGTTATCCATACGTGAATACAATATCTGCTTTACAGTTCCTCTTGCGCCATTGCAAAGTCTTATTTCAACACATATATTTTTCTGCAGTGTTACAGGTACTCCAACAGCCAGTTTTAAGTCTGAATCTGCCAAGTCTAAATCATAGGGTTCTTAAGGTTTTATCTCAAGAGCGTTTGGAAAGTATTTTTGAATCATCCTTCTGAAATACAAAAATCATGCAAATTTTTTTTAAAAAGTTTAAGAAATTAACTTAAGTATCAGTTCAAATTCTATTGAATTTAACATATTAATTACTCATTATGATGATGCATACTGTCCCGGCACTGAAATAAATGCAAGGCTTTTTTAAACGTGTTGATTTCATTTGGTGGCAAATATCTCTTTTGTCTTGCGCGAAGCTGGAATACGTCGCTAATTGTGCATGCACGATGTCTCCATCTGATAAGGAATTTATAGTACTGGCGCTGACGATCATCATTTAAATCTTGCCTGTAAGATGCATCTAGAGTGACAACACGCTCAAAACTTCGATACGTATTTGCTGATTCTAATAAATTGATATCTGGTAATTTGTCAATTGGTTGGAATAATGGGGTGTCACAAACAGGCAGCGCCTTGAAAATAAATTTAATTAACATTGAAATTAGCGTTTAGTTATTACCTTAATAAATTTGTTTTCAACAACGTAGTATTTCATTTATTCTACAATGCTTAGAAACATTGTACAAATGAGCAAACCTGGAAGAAGTCGCCACATAAAATGACGCTAACGCCACCAAACGGAAGATGCTGGGTCTTGGGATTAGCTGATCTTAGTAGGCGTTCAATATAGTGAAGCATTTGCAACCTTATAAGTGATACTTCATCAATAACTATAAATTTGATTTTTTGAAGCTTATACATTTCATATAAACGTAGCGTACGATTTTGTGTTTGCTCCATTAATGACTTTGAAGTATTAATGTTGAATGCTTTGTGAAGAGTTGTTCCATAATTGTTGTGTGCAGCAACGCCGGTAAATGAACACATCCGATACTTAAAACTCCCAAACGTGTCTAGTCTCTTTTTTTCCGGTAGGCACCGAATATGATCAATGACCAGGGATTTGCCAACACCAGGACCTCCATGTATTATAAGTCTCAATGGTAAAGACATATAAGCACTCCAGTTTTTATTTAGTTGGTTAGCTACAAGATCTAAAATATTTCTTTGTTTCAAATTCAATTGCATAAAATTGACTCTTGGCAGTATGTCTTCTTGATCAAAATCAAGATTCCAAATATCAATTATTGAAGTATTTATGAAACATAATTCTTTGTCTGTAATACAATGTGTTAAATCACAATTACAACCTAAGGTTTCATTGTTTTTGGCTTTGTCTCTGTTATGTATCCAACAATCAGAACACAGTTCATGCTTGGGGTTAAACACATATTTTCGACACTTAGACAAACATGGTTCATTGCATCTTAAATATTCAATAGTATCTCCATTGGAAACATACTTATTATTGAAGTACTCACTTCTACGATTTTTAAGAATTTCGCTTCCTCCTTTGCAACAACAACAATTTACACAGAGCGCCGAAACATCACAACTTGGTTCCCATTGTTGAGGTTCCCAAGTGTTTGGAAAATAGATGTCTCTTATAAGTTCTAATGTTTTCATAAATCCGTTTCGACACTTATTGCAGATGTCAGTGTATGTCGCCACATTAAACGTATTAGAATTATACTGAAACTTAACTTTACCACAAAATGTGCACATAGATGGCAGAGCTAATTTATTGTTTTTGTGTATAATTACATTGTCTGGTTTGAGTTCCCAAGTTCTTTGTAAACTTAATCTTATTTCATTTAAAAAATTACTGTTTGCTCTCAATTGTAAATACATTTTTGTAATAGGTATATTTTCAACACATTCACTTTATCGTTTAATTCCAATTATCTACTTCAAGAAGTTTATTACCAGGATTTACTTCAAGATCGCTTTCGCTTTCTGTGCAACTCTCATCTGTGTCAGATTCAAGAATTAAATCGACAATGTTCTTTGTAGATCTAGGATTTATGATTCTGACGCGCTCTAGCAAATAGCCCCAATAATCAATATGCTCAAGTCCAAGAGAATCAAACACTCTCTACACCAATCCAAATACTTTGATACGCCTGTGGGGTAAAACAGTTATATTATTATGACGTTTAATAAATCTGAAAGGGTGCGCTTCCATCTGCCTACACCGGCGAAATCTAAATTTATCTTTTGAATCAATGTGATTAAGATCGTTGTCATTAACAAAACTTAATTCAGTTTGGCAACGATGGCATTTTGGAACTAACGTAGTACTCTCAGCAATAAACTTTTGTCCAGGAATAATAACTTTCTTACGAGTGTTATTATAGGCATATAACTATATTTAATATCATTGTTTTTTGTAGAGGTCGTATCCGTCGCTACATTTCCAAATAGATTTGACAAAGAGGCAGCAAAGTCAACTGTATTTAATTCATTAAAATAATTAGAATCAAGCATTGATGGCGATGAAGGGGGCGCTAGTAATGATTTGCTACAACACGGAACTTCTGTTATAGAAAGTGTACTTACTGTTTTTGTAGACGAGGGCGCTGCTGTATCTTTAGTGACAGTATTTTTATTTTTTGTAGAAGTATTATTCAACGACGTAAATTCCCATATTTGTTGTTCAAAATCTGGCTTTTTTTGTGGCAGGCATTCATTATGGAAAGAACGTTTTGAGTCACGACACTTTGACTTTCTATAGTTGGTTAAATCTGAAAGTTTCAGTTCGTTCTCACAAAAAGCACAATAGTATTTGTTCGAATTACTTACGGGTAAATTTATCAAGTTTTGGTGGCAGTCGAAACAGTATTCTTTTAGCCAAGGGCACTTTGGGGAAAATAAATTTCCGCGACACTTATAGTACACATAAGAATGATTTGGAGGTTTCATTGTAAAAATTAAAAAATCAAACGAAATTATAAGAGTTCTACAACAAATTAAAACTTTATTTTGAACTGTGCTTTCAATCTAAAAACTCTACTCTTGAATCTGTGAGAAATAACGAAGAAGTGAAGCCTGAGCTTCAGATTCCTGTATATTTAAATCGATCCACCATTACCTCCCAAATAACTAAGGAAATTCTTAAGGGAAAGTGCAGTAGTAAATTATAGAAACGGTATGACGTAGATTCATGAGACCTTACGTTTAGTATTGACATTGTAAAAATGTTCTAGAACAATTTAGATCGTAAACATAACTGTTTTTAAGAACATTTGCTACTTGCTGACATTAAACTGATAAACAAGTATATCAAATTACATCACATCTTCGTAACTAAGCATTCTGGAAGAAACAGAATCATAAACGTTTGACATGACGTAATGCAAATGTTCTAGAGTTATTTCTGTAATTGTAATGTGTTAGAATGTTCAAGAACATATAACGTTTGCTATAGGCTGGCATTGTACTGAAAAACAAATATATCAAATTACGCAAACTCTTTATTTGGTTGTGAAGGAACTAAGCCAATGCAAGATAATTAAAATGACGTAATATAGGAAAGTTCTAGAACTTATTGTCAATAACATATGGATTTAATTACAGCTGAGTCAACAAACAGGATACTTTAAATGCACTACAAAAAGTAAATGACGTCATGGAAGGTTTATACTAGAATGTTTCAAACCTAGAACAAACGTACAAAAATTTCCTAATTATAACGTTTTTGGCTTAAAACTATATAAATACTAGTGAGGCCTAAAATTCGATTTACTTTAACTTCGGCAGAGCAGTAAGAAAGTTGAACTTGTACCCAAAGAAAACTGAAGTATAGAACCATGGCTGATAGAAACCAGACTTCTACTTCTCGATTGAAACGTCGAGGTAAGTTTTACTAGCTAGTACTTGTGTCATTTTATAATATTAACTTTGACTTTTTATTAAACAATTAATTAAAATTTCAAAAATTTTCTTTTTTTTAAGACAATCTTTTGCCAGCTCAAGAAATTCCAGCGTCAAAATTGAGCAAATTAGACGCACCAGCAAGGCATAGTTTTCAAAGCACTACCGATTACCTGTTTTCCTATGGTCAGCCTGGATCTAGTATGAGACCACCAGGATATATTCCACGCAATGCAAATGCTGATACAAGTAGCGACAACCTGGGGAAATGGGATTTTTTTGAAACATTGGATACATTTGTTGTAAGCCCTAAGTTAAAGCGCCATCTATATAGTTATTTCTAGCAGTATACAATTATATTACATGTAAAAGATAGTTGTGACATTTAACTAGGTAGTAAATAACAGAAAGCGACATCTAGCACTAGATATCACCTAATTGCATGCTTATAAATTATCTAGATTGGATCAGACGTACGTGGGCGTGTTAAATGGAATAATCAGAGCAAATGTTACTTTTACTACCTTGGAAAAGAGAATATGAAGGGACGAGTGAAACATTCTTGTATTCGCTTTAGTCTTTTTAAAATCCATGGAATCATTGAGTTCATTGAAAATATTTTGCGACAGTATGAAAATCATCCAGCAGATGGCAGAAGCGTTACAGATTTAATTCCATTTTTTGATGAAAACAAGGACAAAGCAATGGATGAGTACAACAAAGACACGCGTACGTCATTTTGGAATGATCCAGATAAAGAACTAAAAAGCATTAGAATGCGGCTTACTCACCAGTTACTTACTGGATCCTACATTTTTCATTTAAATCAAAATATTCCTGTTGACGTTTCAAAAAAATATGGCAATTAGTGTGGGAGTACAATCTCATTTTCCATTCCTCAGATGTCTGCACTTTTAAAATTTTTACAAGCAATGAATAAGGTCAACCGGACGCCACCTAGTAACGACGAAGAATCAACATTCAGACCGCTGTACGGACAGCGTATGAGGTATGGAGATGAGGTTGTCACTTCGCCTATAGCTCCATCTGGATTCACAACTACAACTAAAGCTGCAGAAATACATGATGAGGAAATGCACGAACCTGATTTTACACCATCAGCTCTAGCAATGAACACCATTTTAAATGTTGAGCGTGCTGACATGCACAACTCAACATACGAACCAGATGATAATGCTATGGCAATTTAAATTGGTAGGCACTGTTGTAATACATTGCGTATTAAAAACTTTTGAATTTTAATCAAACAAATTTCAATCAAAAGTATTACATGCAAAACTTTTTTAATGGTATGAAAAAAAATATGAAACATAAATCAGCAACTAAATAAACATTTATTTCATTTAATAAAAACATCATCTAGCCGTAGACTAAATTCTCAACTCGCGCTTGTTAGCGTCTCTTAGCTCATTGAGAATTCAGTTTCGCTTTGATTGAAGCTCCTTAGTACGGCGTAAGACAAAATAATATTTACCAAAAAAGAATCAATAGAAATCTAATTTAATAAATAAATCTTAAACCCCAAGTTTAATTTTGTTGTAATGAATTACATTTTTATATTTTATTGCAAAACTTGAAATTTAAAATATTTACAGGCCTTTTTAATGCTGCCCAAACATGTTAAAAGATATGTTTCTATTGTTTTAAATACTCTGATTAAACAGTAGCTGATATTTTTATTTTGGATTGTTAATATCTTTTATAATTCAGTCTCATTAGTTCTTGTAAGTCAATACTCCGAACTTTTTTATTATTATTTAGTGCTGTAGTTATACATACAATGAAAAATAAATAATACAAGTTATTTTAATGTAGAATTTAATATGAAGTAACCACAGTTACAAAATTAAGATAGTTTACAGTAAAAAACAAAAGCATGATTGTAAATTCTTATTTATCACTGAAAATATATTATATATTATGTTAAAATGACAGTCACCTAATATTCAGAAGTACAGTATTGCATTATATTACAGAATATTGAATAATATCCTTTTGAATTAAATACCTTTGGTTTATAACAATGCATGAAATCAAAATGAATGAACACAAGGTTTTGTACTTGATTAGTTTATGGCAGTCAGTCACAAATGAGCATTTGCATGTTTGAAATTATTTGTAGTAATACAATTACAGAAAAACCAAAAATCAAATAAAAATCATAAATTCATAATACAAAAAATAAAATTGTATATTGATCAAGTCATTTGTAGAACAAAAATTCAAACAGTAATTGAATAAATATGTACAGTTTGTTCATTTATATGCCTTTAAATTTGGCTTCTACCAATATTAGACTTGATCAATATGATTAAAACAACTACTCATTCTTATTGTCAGTTTCTGTTTCGACCTCTTTAACGCTGACACCAGAGGCCGTTTTCATGTTTTTTAAAGCCAATGGTTTCGACTTGCCAAAGAAAGCGCGCATGGCACTATGGCTTAGAGCATCTGCATTTGAGACTGTCATGAAGCGGAACTCACCAAGATTAATGACGTTGGACGGCCCCGCCTGAACAATTCAGAACGTACTTGGTGCTGATTGCATTGCTGGCAGTGCCACCAATTGTGGCTGCTTAGAAGTGGCAACCACGCCAGTACAATGATTTTGAATAATTGCTCCCTGCTTACTGAGCTTTTCTATAGATAAACCATTAAATCACTAATTTAAAAATCTATATTTTATGCAAACATAAATATAACATGATTTAGTATTAATTTAAAAATTCAAATAACCCTTAAAAGACGAAGTCTTGCTTTTTTCCGCAGGTTTTGACGTTGCTTTTGATTCTATAATAATTTTATTTATCAATTTTATTTAAATTTAAATAACTTTACTATTAAAAAAACTTATAATCTGCATCAAATTAGTCACATAGTCAAAACAAATAAAAGTTAAGATTTTTACCACCGACGGCGCTTTTACGCAATTTCTCAGTAGATTGCTTATACTTCTTAGGGCAGACCCTATCCGCAAGAGCAACCTCAGCCCTGAACGGACATTTCTTGCTTCCTTGAAAAACGTGTTCAGATTTGCGTTTTTTTTCAAATGAAATCTCTTGTTTGTTTTTACTAACGTTTACCTTTTCTACAGTAAATTTGTGGCGAGCAAGTGGAATATCATCGTCTTTAATAACCTTAAAGATTTTAAGGTCTGAGTCGCTTGTATTTGCTTAAATTTTTAACGTAAGTACAATTAGAAAGTTTGAAATTCTATTACTGTGCATTTAGCTAATATAATTCAGACAAACAAATTGAGCTACATAAAACTATACAAATTATAGTTAAAACTTCTTTATAATGGGTTTTTTGCTTGAACTGGATTTGCATTTGCTGAGCCCCAACCTATCAGGAGCTCGCCCAAGTGCTGCGGAAGGCTTAGCTATAATAGCAATTTAGGTTATAAATATTTCAAATACTTACATAACCTGATCCCATAATCACAAAAAACGCTGCAAATACCAACACAAATTGTTGAGATATATTGAATTTCAACACTGTAATAGACTAAACTTTTACTTGCACTTCTTTCTTTTGTGGGGCGAAAAAGTCTGCCACAACTTGCCCTATATTAGTGTATTTTACATGAGGGCGCCACTTACACTAGTTTTTTAGCAAAAGTTATTTCTTACCTATTTATTCGCACTAGCGTCACCATATTAGTGTATTTTACATAAAAGCGTCACCTATACTAGTAGCGCTTGTGTAGGTGGCGCAGGTAGTGTTTGTGTAGGTGGCGCTAGTAACGTTTGTGTAGGTGGTGCTGCTAACGCTTGTGTAGTTGGCGCTAGTAGCGCTTTTGTAGTTGGCGCTAGTAGCGTTTGTGTAGGTGGCGCTAGTACCGCTTGTGTAGGTTGCCCTAGTAGCGCTTGTCTAGGTGGGGGTAGTACCACTTGTATAGGTGGCGCTAGTAGCGCTTGTGTTGGTGGCGCTGCTCACGCTTGTGTAGATGGCGCTAGTACTGCTTGTGAAGGATGCCCTAGTACCGATTGTCTAGGTGGGGGTAGTACCACTTGTATAGGTGGCGCTAGTAGCGCTTGTGTTGGTGGCGCTGCTCACGCTTGTGTAGATGGCGCTAGTACTGCTTGTGTAGGTTGCCCTAGTAGCGCTTGTCTAGGTGGGGGTAGTACCACTTGTATAGGTGGCGCTAGTAGCGCTTGTGTTAGTGGCGCTGCTCACGCTTGTGTAGATGGCGCTAGTACCGCTTGTGTAGGTTGCGCTAGTAGCGCTTGTCTAGGTGGGGGTAGTACCACTTGTATAGGTGTCGCTAGTAGCGCTTGAGTAAATGGCGCTAGTAGCGCTTGTGTAGGTGGCGCTAGTATCGCTTGTGTAGGTGGCGCCAGTATCGCTTGTGTAGGTGGCGCTAGTATCGCTTGTGCAGGTGGCGCTAGTATCGCTTGTGTAGGTGGTGCTAGTATCGCTTGTGTAGGTGGCGCTAGTATCGCTTGTGTAGGTGGTGCTAGTATCGCTTGTGTAGGTGGCGCTAGTATCGCTTGTGTAGGTGGCGCTAGTATCGCCTGTGTAGGTGGCGCTAGTATCGCCTGTGTAGGTGGCGCTAGTATCGCTTCTGTAGGTGGCGCTAGTATCGCCTGTGTAGGTGGCGCTAGTATTGCTTGTGTTGGTGGCGCTAGCACCGCTTATGTAGGTGGCGCTAGTAGCGCTTGTGTAGGTGGTTCATCTCATAATTAAATCATGATTATCATTGTTCCGTTGTGTGTAATAACCGCATTCATTTACATTCACGTGTTACAACAATAATTTACATTTACGTAATGCAACAATTAGCATTTATAATTGTATAATATAATAGACTTTGTAATTCTTGATTTTAATTTTTTCTTTTTTTTACTTACCTTTTATGTAGATCTTGGTTAAAAATGTAACACAGCACTACTGTAGCAATAATATAATTAACTATTATTGTGCTGATCATGGTGGGGGTGTTACTTTTTTTAAAATACCTAAACACCTTTGTGGTGTTCAAAACTCTGAAATTATAATCAATTAATTATGAAAATTTGATCAATGTATCTGTAATCGATGAAAAGTAAAGGCAGAATGAGGAGAAAAGTACCAACGTTCATCTGTCTCGCACTTACGTTTTATGTAGATGACACATCTCTCTTATTGCGTCGCAATTCTTAAATGTCAACGGCGTACATTTCCATTGACTCATTTCGCTGACGTCACATTCTACTTAACGTTTGTGATGAGTGTGTGTGTGTGCATTATTGTGCGTGCATTTACGCATCTATCTACATAGGTACCCATACAGAATTCTGTGCCTATCTAGATCGTTAGGTACCTACAGAAATCTGTACCTACGTTGATCGTCCCTATGTGTATCGTACCTATGTATGAAAATCTGTGTACACATACCTAGGTACAAAATGCCTATCTACCTACACTTAGCACATACCGTCGTACCTATCTATGTGTGTGTGTGGCCTGAGCGAAACACATTAATACTTAATTTAAATTACGGCATTCTTTGACTCAGTATAGGTATATGCGTACATCTCGTCTGAGTACGTAAGTGTTTCTGTGACTGTGACTGTGCCTGTATCTGTATCTGTGGCTGTCCGGCCGGCCCGCGCGAAACACATACATACATACTTATCTATATCTTAAGTCATTTAAGTAATTGTGATGACTCATAGATTCTTATCTATAAGAGTATTCCAGTTATTTTACTACTACTTTTCTCGACTTTTGACATTGAGAATAGATCTGCCTTCGGTCTTCAGCCCGCTTGAAGTTCCCGCCATGACCCAATCCTGGATCCGCCCCTGCTGACTCTGCTGTTTAATGTAACTTCAGAAGCTAAACCATCCAGGTACTTTTACTTCTAATCGTAGGTATATTTACGTAAGTACCTATTCTGGATGTCAAAAGTCGAGAAAGTAGGAAAGGTCGTCCTAACCTTGGTCAATTAAGTATTTTACAATATGAATTTTAGCTTCAAATTTTATAATTACAGTATTTTTGTGTGTATAGCTATGATTGGCTAATTGCATTTTGCTAACAATCTTGCATTAGCATTCACTGGACGTCGAGGGATGTTATCGCCATTATATGGAATAAGATATTGTTTTGTTCTTAAAAAAAGATGTTCGATACAAGACAAGACACACACAGATACAAGACATTCTAAATTTATAAAAACGAAAAAGATTCAAGCAGAAATGCGAGAAAATACATCTTTAATGAGAACATGATAAAGCTTGATTTAGCATTCCATAATTATGTCATAATTAATTTATCCCTAATTATTAATTAATTATTAATTCATTATTCATTATGTCCTGCTTGGTAATGTTACTTTATTTATAATAATCTCAATAAACTAAACAAAATGGCTCACATTAGTTCTTTTTATTTACCCGATGCATTGTAACTACCCTAGGTAGTTGAAATTATAATTACAATTATAATGCAATTTAAGTTGTTATGGTTTAAACTTTGATAAAAAGTTCATAAATCTGATTCTTTTAACGTCTAAGTTGCTAAAGTTTTGAAGGCTTAAATTTTTTTACAAAAAAAGAAAATGTTCCTATTTCTGCAGTGGCTTTTATATTTTATACTCGTTGCTATATTTGTTTTCGGTTTTGCTGCTGTTTTCTTGAGTGTATTTAGAGCCAGCAAAAAAATATTTTCTTCTGATTTATCTTTATTCTTGAAACCTAATGGCAACTTCTTGTATTTAATTGCTTCTTGGTCCATTGGGACGGCGATTTTACATTAATTAAAATGTTAAAAGTTGCAAAAGGTTTGAGAGGGCTTTTCCAGATACGCTTCAGAATCCACAAGGCCAAACACAATAACTTAATAATAATCTACCGTTAAAGCAAGTATCCAGTGAATGTGAACTCACGCCAGATGGTAATAAAAAGTTCTTGATTTCTCGTTCCAGATACGTATACTTGAGCGTACTATTTGTAAGTTTAATTTGATGCTTTTCAATAGCCAATGGGGATACAGTCTGCCTTTTTTGGTTAAGTACAGCACTTACAATGTCAATTTGGAACGGGCAACCAGAGTATTTGGTTCTTGTTTAAGTTTCTGCATCAATGCAAAAGGCAGAGTAGGATCTTCTCATAATTATTTGAATGTCACCTTCTTCTGGTTAAATTCAAGTCTGTGTAAAAAATGGCGATTCTGGCCTTTCTACTATTGCAAACAGTTTTAATTTTCTGGCAATATTAAATTTAGCTACAAAGCTGTCGTTAAATCAAGTAGATTTGTCTAAGGTCGTGTTATGTATGCACAACTAGTCTAACATGCTGTTTTTCTTTTTAATTAAATTTAATGAGGTTTCTTCTTCAAGTAGGAACTGATGGCGTAATGGTTTGAGTTGTTAATAACCAGCTAGCCATTTAGATAGAACTTTATGTTGTTGAACAAACTGTAAAATAACATTAAACACGGAGCGACCATATCAGTAGCAGCTATTGTCTTTCCATCTGCTAGAACTACACAACATGTGAATTCCAAATGAAATTTTTTGAAATTGTTATACTTGGTTGGAGATTTGAGTGCATCAAAAATGAGCCGATTTTTGTTTACACGCGGGCTAAGTACGGGGTAGTATGGGTAATACTCGGAGGCATCTTCAACACTGACGTTAGTTATAGGCCACTTGTCTAAGATAAGGTTGTTTTGAATGAACTCTTGAGAACCCTCGTAAATTGTAAATTTGTCATAAAATCCTGTTGAGGAATTCATGATGAGACAGAGCTACAAATTCTTACCTAATATTGCTTAGTTGTAGGCTAACGGATAAATGAAGTGAAATCCAATATACACTAGTTTTTAAGTTATTTGCGTCTGTATACTTATCTTTGTCTTTTTACTCCAGACTCAGCAGATAATCTGCCTCCTTCACGTTGCTTAGTATGCGTAACTGAATTTCGTCTAAAATTGCCACCAATTGGAACGCGACAACAAATGTTGTGTCTTTTTGAACCTCCAAATTGTGCTTTTCGACAAGCTACACAACAGCCTCCTGTCTAAGTTATAGCTATATTGCGTTTGGGTAGTTTTTTAACTTTTAAGACAGTGTGCCTGGCAATAAATTACGCAGCAATTGTAAGATATTACACGGCGTTTAGACGTCTTTTGCATTTTAGGTGGAACTAAGTTTTGGGTATTTTTTAACGTATTCATTGTTTGCTGCATCGCGCATTTTAAAATTAAAACGCTTAAAATATTTACGATATTCACAATCCCCTGTTTTAATTTGTTTTCTTAAAATGATGAAAGTCTCAAAACCTTAGTATAACTGTGTTACGTGTTCCATACTTAGTATTTTTTCAGCCCACAAAACGCAAGTCCGTACCCATTGGAATAATTTAAAAGTCTACTAAACGTACATAGTTGTACGGTCAATTGTTTTCTGACATATTTCGTGATCTGCCTTGCTTAAAAAACCATGCAAGAAGTGTGGGAATTTCAAGAATTACACTATTTGATTCTGAAACATTTAAGAGAATCATATGAATTTTCTCAGAATTTAGGCTAAGGGCTTTTTGTTTACTTTTAAGCGGAAGTTTATCTTAATTGAGCATTACCTTGTCGTTAAGTCTGGTCATAAATTGGTGTACAGTTGTTTCTTTTTTCTTAAAATTAAGAAATGCCTTAATTGTAGGCTTGTAGTTGGGAAACTGTTTTTAAAGAGGCTTTTGGTCAAAGACGTCAGTGCTACGAACGCTTCGTATTAAATTAGCTCGTACATGCTGAGTTATAGCTTGTTGAATGCTGCTAGTGTACTTCAATTTTACAAGTCCAACTTCGTTATTTTTAAGGTTTAGAGGTGTAGAAAAAACAGCAGCAAAGTTAGATGGAGATTTCGCAGTATAAATATTATTTTGCTGGTCACTGGTAATTGTAATGTAGATATTTTCTGTACCTGCTGGGTCCCAATCTGATAAAGAACAGCAGTGTTTCTCCAATCTTCTGCGTTTGTGGTTGATATGATGTATAATAGCATTAGTTAAGTATTAAATTAACAGTGTAGAGTTCATACTGATTCTGCAACTCTGCTGAGCTCGTCTTAATAGAACGATACAGTATTGCTGTTGTGATTTAAATCTTCCAAGTTGTATGTTATTAGTATTGTTTCTAAGTTGACAGTCTTTACAATAAACAACTCAACGCTGATAGTCTGGCTGTAGCCTGAATAAAGGATAAAAATACATCAACTTGATTGTTTGCAAGTCCTTTTATTCATACATTTTATAAACTGGTATTCTAACTCACGTGATACGCTACACTATACTTAACTTTCTCAAATGTTAATTTAGTACGACTGAACCTTACACGGGTGCCTAGCTTGAAACCTGTTCTACGCTGTGTAGTGTCATTAAAAAGATATGAGTACATGGTTCTCTAGACACTATTATTATTTAAACTGCTCACGCTATTAGGCGACATTTATTTTAAAGAATGAAAACTGTTGTTGTAAGTTTTAATAAATGCAGGAAATATTTCAAGGATGCGGTTTGTTAGCTTTTCTGTTATGTACCTTGCCACCTTCTCAAAAATTGTCCTATATTATCAAATAAATACAGTTTTAAAGCATCTGCAGACACCTAATATTAGGTTTTGTATAGCAAACTTGTTGGTAAATGTGTGCATTAGCTGACCTTATGAATTCTTTTACTATACTTGATTGGGTCTCGCTATATGTATTATATTATTAAATTCCCTTGCTCTTTAAAAACTTGCGAATTCGTAATTTCGGCTCTAATAATAACTTTCTAATTCAGTGCCTATAAGAAACAAATTGATATTTATACTGTAGCTTACCTTATATGTTTTTTCAACTAGATTTATTCTAAAGGATTAAGTAAGTTTTATCAGTCAGTTTAGACTCTTTTCCACAAAAATAGTACAGTAGTAATACTCAGCTAGGGGAGGGGAGTTTGAGAGTTGTATAAATCATAAAGGTAAATTAGTTTGCTTTGGTTTATCTATATCAGTTTGATACTGATGCCAACAGAGGCGATAGCAATATTAGACGACATGAGTCTGCTCAATGCCGAGCGTGAGCATAAACCTAATAAGCCAATTCAACATATCTTTCTAATCCATCCTGCAAGTAGCTGCTGCGACTTTCGCTAGTGGAAGTAAAGGGCTAACTGGCAAAGTAGACGAGCGGGTTTATTTCATTTAGTCAGGGAGTAATAACCTCTGCCTACTTGTTTGATACCAAACTGCCATTCCTTGACTTAGAGTAATCTTATCGGAAAAGACAAGCAGTAATGTTTAATAAGCATTGAAAATCTAATGAATCGCAAACTGGTCGGCGTAAAAGATAATCCACAAAAACCAAATACTACAAGTGTAGGTAATTAGGTAAATAAGATGCGAAGCCCAATGCGATTTAGTATAATACTACTTTGCGGGATCCTTCAAATCACATATTAACTGAGTGAGATATAACCTCAAGGTTGAAAACTCTAAACTCATACATACATACGTACATACGTACATACATACATACATACATAGTTAGTTGTATGTTACCTAATTAGCCTTATTGAGCTAACTTTGATCTGTGAATAAATAAATTAGTGTTAGTTTTGCTACTTAAAATATACTCCTCATTGCTTTAATAACTGATTCTGGGTTTATTTTTTTATAAATCCACAAAAGAGTTTCTTGGTACATGCGTTAATTCTAAAGAGTATGTTTTTAAATCTGGAGTTTGATTTTAATAAGAATGTCCCTAAAATCTTAAAATCTGCACAGAATATTTCTCCTGCCATATTTACAATAGTTTGTTTGCGTTTGAAATTCTTTCTAATAGGCCTATGTAGACTGAATGGATGCAGTTGGCTGTTTTTCATCAAATATTTTGTTGTCTTGAAAATGCTTATTGTTTTTTATAAACTAATTTGGGCAGAAAAAGAGCCTTTTAGCCTAGAATTCAAGTATAATTCACGAATCTCTGCCATCGTATAGATGAAAATGTTCCTTAATTTCACTGAGTTAGTTTCAAATGGGACTGCACATTATTATGTGCAACAATACATTTTTAAACATACAATTTAACGATATACAGGAACTTATTGTAAATTATCACTATTGCCGTATTTATTTATTTATTATTAACTTATAGCAAATATTAATATAAATTGGTGCAATATTACTGTTATTACATATATTTGACACATTGCGTATTGCAGTATAGGATTCATTAACTATTTGTATTTTTATAATTTGTTTAAAATATTTCTACCTTACTGGATTTTTTAAAAGAATAATGTTTTTTATCACAGTATTATATGTAATTTTACTATTTGCTAGTACATTATATAATATTTAAAACTAAATCACCATACATATTTACAAAAATGTATATAGTTTAGTAGTAGTTTAATATTTACTGGCTACTATTTGTTCTTTTTATTTAATACAATAACAAAAAATAACCCTAAAGTTTTAAAACATGACTGTTTCCTATTGTTTTACATTAACTTTACCTATAATGTTTTAACCAGTTATTATTGACACAGTGTTACGTTTGTAATTTAAAAAATTGTTTAGTTTTTCAAATTTTACAGTGTTGAATTTGCCTTCTACATTTAACCTTTATACAAGGTACATAACATTGTATTTGCAAATATGCTTGTTTATTACAATAATACATTTTATATTCACATACAAACAATACTTAAAACATCTTACATCAACTTGTGACTTGAAACTTGAAATAGGCGAAGCAGAGATTTTAATGCTAGATTTACATCATAAAGGTAGCTGTTTTGTTTTTTGCATTAACATTGAGGTTTGTGTTGAACTACAAAAATCCAAACGTTAAATACTAAGGCTAATTCTGTGAGGAATATAACTTGTTAGTTTGCATTGCTATAAACTAATTGTTAAATGTTTAGTAAACGAATGATTGTCCTACTATATGTTGGCAAGCATTAAAATTTAAGTTGTACTTGGTTGCATTCATTTTTGTTCGTACACGTGTTAAAGTGCATTATATTATATGTGCATTCATACGCCATTACCAAGACGTGTTTAATATAGCGACTGCAGTTTATATACTTCCGAATCGTCACATGCTTAAGCTATCGCAAAACACATTGTACATTTAATAACAAGCTCATTGAATCTAGAGATAACTAAATTCGCCTGACTGGATTGCTGTTGGTTTCAAAGATTTCTAAAACTCATCAAATTTACGACTACTTGACAAAAAATATCGTTCGTACTTTCGATGGCTATCTAATCCATGATTTTTGCGAAGCTCCTTATACAAAAACGTAAAAGTACAGTATCCACACGCAAACAATCCTGTACACGCGACACTTGGTTTCATAATTACTTTCATTGTACGTTTTTACATAAAAAAATTAACTAAATTTGTAAGTAATACTTTTATATTTGTGTATATTAAAATTATGTTTATGAATTTATAATGCAAAACATTATTAAAGCTAAGCGTAGATCAATGATACGAATTAACGTTTACTGTAGTTAAAGTCGAAGTTGCATTCGTTAAGAATGCTTTTTATATTCGTGTATATTGGAATTATGTTCATAAATTTATAATGCAAAACATCAAAGCAAGGCGTAGATCAGTAGTACGAATTAATGTTCACTGTAGTCAAAGTCGAAGTTGTATCCGTAAAGAATACTTTTTATGTTCGCGTGTATAATTATATTCGGTTCGACCGCCCAAAGGAACAGTAATACACTAGAGTTCTAACAAAAATAATAAATTAAAACCTGTATTTTTACTAAAATGTTTAATTAAAACGAAATAGTAGGTTTAACGTACACAGACATAATTCTCCGCTATATGAATCAAGTCGAAGAGTAGCGTAATAACCTAGTAGTGACACTGAATTGTTCGATTTCGAAACGCATAAAAACTGTCAAATCTGCTGTGGAAGAAACGAGACTGCAGTAATAAAGTAACCACAAAACCTGAGAGATCTGATCTGATGCAGTGGAGCAAGTAAGGACACAATACACAAAATTGCATATTTACCAGTGGAACTAAAATCTCAACGATCCCCACTCTTACCATATCTCATTATTATTCAATAACAACTTAAACTGAACCTACAACAAACAACAAACTTAAAAAGAGAAACGAAAATAAAACATTAAATGTTAAAATCTTGAACTGAAATATGAAATCAAAATTGAGGAACATGCTGGCTAACTACACTTCCTGAGACAACCTGAAAAAATCAATATTGCCTTAGCTACTATACTATTTGCACATCCTGTGCATAGTGCTCTATGAATCTGATACTAGATCTCTTTGATGACACATTTAGTTGGAAAAACGAAAGTCAAACATCTTAAAAACTCCCGGTAAATTAAAATATAAGTGATCTTGTGAGGCAAACAATCTTTATAAATCGTGACTAAAATCAAAATTGGCTTAGCCGCAAGACGCTACATCGCAAAATTTTCTAAGTTCTTTGCAGACAAGTTACTCAACAGCTGCAAAGAGCCGGCAAAAGACCTCTTTCTTTGTAAGATTATCCCACATCGACCCACAATTGACTTTACATTAACTAACAACAAATTTACAGCTTAACAGCTCTCGCAGCTAGAAGATCAGACGGCAAAGTAGCAAGCGTTGATGCAAAGCACATCTGAGCAACTTTACTTTACGAACTACCATATTACCCGACAGCAGACTGAACGGGAATGGAGCAATGGCTGATGCGAAGAACGTCAAAGCACCGCTTATATCTATAACATAAACAAATACAAACAAACTATAACTGACAGCCGCCAACAGCTGACAAAATGACAAACTTCCTGCTAATTTAGAGCATACGACGGTGCAAAGCAACGTCTTTCTCTATTTTAGAGCATAGTCTGTGATCTTAGCCGTTATACATAAAAGAAACATAAAAAGGTGTAAAGCAGCGTCTCACTACTAACAAATTTAAGATAGCCAATGGGGTAACAAACATCCTCCGAACGCCCAGTGCTGCCCATAGACAACTGAGCCACACAAAAATCTGACAAGAACTACTAACAAGAGAGACAGATATAGCGCCAACTCATCCCCTACATTTGCCGAAAACGCCAAAAAGACAAAATTTGAAGAGATAGCAGAAGAATTAAGACTCTTTGCCAGTAAAGCTAAAAGATGGACAGCCAAGCTGACGTACAGCGCATGCGTATAAAGGAGTCTACTAAGGCCATTCATGACAATATCCAAGATATAAGAAAAAATCTCGCAGAACAACAACAACTGTATAAGGACCTGCTTGAGCGTACTAAAACCCTTTAAGTGTCAGTAACTAGCTTTAAGACTAGAAACACGTTCCTGGAAATGGAACTCGCAAAGTGCAGAAAACAGATCAACAGGATTTTCAACAACGCCAGACAATTCAATGTCGTGATAAAGGAAATAGCTAAACCAGGCACTGGAACTAACACGAGGGACGACTTAAACACGACTGTTACCCAACTTATACACACTGAGCTCTTGGTGAAAGCAGAAATTGAAACAACAAGACGCATTGAATCGAGAGAGAGGTAAAACTTTAACTGTTTCAGTCACTTTTCTAAAAAGAACTAACCGAGCTGCAGTCCTCAAGGCCAAAAGACAGCTAATAAACAAAAGCGGCAATTGAAAATTTGTCAATGCAGACCTACCTCTAAAACTATGTAAGAAACGTTTTGAGGATAGATAGAAAAGATGAAAAAAGAGGAACCACGACCTGAAAACATGGACACTACTAACATTTTAAACTCATAGGAACTTGGCGAGCGCATACAAAATATTGTCAAAAATGTAAAAAGACTTTTATACTAGAACATAAATGGGATTCAAAACAGCAAATATGACAAAATAAACACGGTTTTACAACTTGACGTAGATAACTTCTGTTTATCTAAAACTTAGATACATAAAATACCTGACGATTTAGAAAACACTTTTCACAATTTAAAATTAACTTCAATACTAGCAGTAGAAGATAAGGAAAGAGGATGTAGTGGAATGATTATTGGCGTCCAACACAACAAAACAAATCAGTGTAAAATTATGCAACTAGATAGGTTCAAAGCCTTTATTGAGATCGCAATGAATGGAGAGAAAACAATAATCTGTTTTACCTATTTACGACAATGACGAACAACTTAACAGTCTTCTTGAAGAAGCGATAGCTATACATAATCTCAAATACATTATAATGGGGGACCTCAACTGCAGAGTAGGAAACTTCTGGAATGAAACTGACGAGATGCCTAACTTCAACTGACAAACAACTGACTAGGGTGTAAAAAAACGTGACAAACGACTAATAGACCTAGTTCACACCAACCAGCTATTAATTCTTAATAGTAGAAGTATTTCAGACAGCTTTAGCAAACCCACATACATAGGACACAACGGACACAGCTTAATAGACCTATGCATAAGCAATAGCAGCGTAATCGATGATTTAGGAGATGTTAAAGTCATTGAGTGTATACAATCTGACCATCTTTCTATATTTTTAAGTGCTCAACAATTCATCCAAGATGCACAACAGACTTCGACTGAACCAAATAACAAGATAAAATGGTGCAAATAAAAAGCTTTAATCTTTCAGCAACAGTTATGCATTAACAGTACAGAACTCGACTTCAGCTATTGCAGGTACACTCAACTACTTAAAAAATTACACTAGGCTGCTGAACAAACAGAAATGGGACTTAAACAACGTGGCAATAACAGAACAAATTTTGTTCTAAAATAGTTTGACAAAAAATGCAGCAAAGCTAAACGAAAGACACTTTCTTGCCTTCCTAATTACAGAGGACATAAATGCTCGGATAACTCTAACACCGGCAATTTTGATTGTTTGTTGCAAGCCAGAAAGTCATACTGCAGTCTTTGCTGTAAGCAAAACAAAACTTTTAACAACAAAATCCAGGAAGGAATTTACCACAGCAAAGATTTGGCAGACTACTGGAAGGCAATCAACACATTGAGGGACACGAAATATAGATTAAAGACCGATAGCATCTCAAAGCAACAATGCGAAAAACATTTTCAAGCGTTATTTAAATATAACGAGGCCAAAGTAGCAGAAATTTTGGACATATAAATTAAACTAACTGCTTAAAACACTAAAGTACTGGACACAACCATCACTATGGTAGAACTACTCAAAGTTAGAAAAGTCCTAGCTAATAATAAATCTTCAGGAGCAGACAAAATACCAAATGAGATCTGGAAATCCCTAGACGATACCTTCTATGAATATCCTCTACAGCTACTCAACAAAGCTTCCAAAGAACAGGTACCTACAGAATAAGGGGAAATCATCACTGCACCCATAAATAAGAAAGAAGATTACAGTCTGCCTAGCAACTATAGGCCTATAGCCCTCATTACCACAATCACAAAACTATACACGTGTTATGTCTAACAGACTAATTTTCTTTTGCGCTGAAACGACATTAAATCACTAAACTAAGCCGCTTATCGCAAAGAAAGACGATGCACAAATCACTTTTTTGCTCTGTATGCCTACTTAAGCAACTTAATAGACCAGCGCTTCATAAGAAACGAAAACTCTTTGCTCTTCTTGTAGACCTTAGCCAAGCATTCGATTCAATCAAAAGGAACAAGTTGTGGGCAAAACTAAAAGAAGCCGGACTCAGTGACTCTTTAGTTGCTAAAGTTAAAGAACTCTACGACTAAGCAAAAACAAAGATCTGATGTAAAGAAGGTTACACGGACATGATAAGCCTAACAGGTACAGTGCTGAAAGAAGAAACTCTATCCCTTACTCTGTTTACTATTAATATTGACAAAATTACAGAGATTCTCCGTAGCAGCGGCATTCAAGGCATACGAATGTTTAATATTTAATTTATAAGTCTGCTATATAATAATATTAATTTATTCATTTTGTCGATTTGGCGTCAGCCCAAACAACATTGTTAAGTTTTAACAGAGTAGGTATTTACAAAAGTGATCAAAACATCCTGAGTGATTAATAATAAATTGTTAGTAAAACGTTTCTTGTTCGTATTTTGCTGAGTTTTATTGTAACGAGTTGTTAAAAGCTTTACGAATTATGTCATGTCAAAATGATTATATGGCACTATATTTTGGGTTTACATTGCATGAGTTTCATTCCTATAAGAACATAGGTAATAAATAAATGAAGTAATGATATGATAGTCAATAAGTAAATATTCTAGGTTTATTATGTCTAGTGGTTAAGTTTTGGGTAAGGGAAAGTAGGTTATATGTCTTCAATGCAGCTGAAGTAGAAGTTTTGGATTTTCATAGCCTTAATCCAGAAGTTAAAGAGTTATCTAGATCCTTTTGCATCCGGGTAGCGGTTGAAGATTGTCAAAATAAGGTTCTCTCTAGTTGGTTTGCTGCTGGCTAGTGTCTTAAGAAATTTTGTCCGGAGGGGTTTATAGTGCGGACAGTTAAGCATTAGTCTGCTTTATGCTGACGACATTATTCTCCTTGCCCCTAATGAATTCGATCTACAGCAACAGATCAACACCCTTAGTTATTTCTTTAAAGAAAATGATTTAACTGTCAACTTGGCTAAGACCAAAGTTATGACTTTCAGGAAAGGCAATAAGATTCGTAATTTAACAAAATTTTACTAAGATAGCAAAACACTAAAAGTTGTAAACAAGTATGTAAACTTAAGTGTCCCCTTCACCCAAACCAGAATATTTATTAAAACTAAAGCACATTTTTTCAACAAGGCTAAAACGGCACAGTCAAAGCTGTTTGAACTCTTCTATCGGGCTAGAATAAAAAATACATTGACGTACACCTTAAAATGTTTCAATCACTAGTCAGCTCAATACTTAAGTACGCACCACCAATATTGGGACTCCGGTACTGCGAAGAGTTTGAGACATTTCAGACTGCATCTCTTCGACGGCTCATAAACTCTACTAACTCAACCCTTGGGTTCTTTCTCCGCCTAGAAACAGAGGCGCAAAACATCAGGCTAATATTGTTTAAAGCATTGCTTAGATTTCTTGAAAAGACACTCAACGCTGAAGAAAAGATTATCACTCAAAGCTGCTATAAAGAAACCATGAATTCTAAAGCCGCAGACCCCGAATATAACTGGATGCTTTAAACCAAAAACATTTTTGCGGATGCACAACTGAAGCAAAGTTTCAAAAACTTGAATTCAGAATATCTTAAGAAACAAAGAAAGGTAATTGTAGAAAAGTATCGACTGAACTGCGACATTAACAACGATGTCCTCAGAATGCAGAACTGTAGCATGAAGACACCGTATGCTAGTACTAAAACTTGTGCATTTAAATCCTAATACTTTAAGACTAACATGAAATGGAACATGACAACATTTGTACTAAATCTAAGAACTGGCCTTCCTAGAACAGTACTTACAGAACAGCACTACTACTACTACTAGAACAGTACTACAAAATGATGGCGTAAACTGTAGACTACAATAATATTATTATTGAATTAAATATTATTTGCCATAAGTTAAATAATATTAATAAATAATTCATAATTAAATATTATTCAGTGCCTATAAAAAACAAATTGATATTCATACTGTAGCTTACCTTATATGTTTTTTCAACTTGATTTATTCTAAAGGATTAAGTAAGTTTTATCAGTCAATTTAGACTATTTTCCACAAAAATAGTACAGTAGTAATACTCAGCTAGGGGAGGGGAGTTTGAGAGTTGTATAAATGATAAAGGTAAATTAGTTTGCTTTGGTTTATCTATATCAGTTTGATACTGATGCCAACAGAGGCGATAGCAATATTAGACGACATGAGTCTGCTTAATGCAGAGCGTGAGCATAAACCTAATAAGCCAATTCAACATATCTTTCTAATCCATCCTGCAAGTAGCTGCTGCGACTTTCGCTAGTGGAAGTAAAGGGCTAACTGGCAAAGTAGACGAGCGGGTTTATTTCATTTAGTCAGGGAGTAATAACCTCTGCCTACTTGTTTGATACCAAACTGCCATTCCTTGACTTAGAGTAATCTTATCGGAAAAGACAAGCAGTAATGTTTAATAAGCATTGAAAATCTAATGAATCGCAAACTGGTCGGCGTAAAAGATAATCCACAAAAACCAAATACTACAAGTGTAGGTAATTAGGTAAATAGGATGCGAAGCCCAATGCGATTTAGTATAATACTACTTTGCGGGATCCTTCAAATCACATATTAACTGAGTGAGATATAACCTCAACGTTGAAAACTCTAAACTCATACATACATACGTACATACATACATACATACATACATACATACATACATACATAGTTAGTTGTATGTTACCTAATTAGCCTTATTGAGCTAACTTTGATCTGTGAATAAATAAATTAGTGTTAGTTTTGCTACTTAAAATATACTTCTCATTGCTTTAATAACTGATTCTGGGTTTATTTTTTTTTAAATCCACAAAAGAGTTTCTTGGTACATGCGTTAATTCTAAAGAGTATGTTTTTAAATCTGGAGTTTGATTTTAATAAGAATGTCCCTAAAATCTTAAAATCTGCACAGAATATTTCTCCTGCCATATTTACAATAGTTTGTTTGCGTTTGAAATTCTTTCTAATAGGCCTGTGTAGACTGAATGGATGCAGTTGGCTGTTTTTCATCAAATATTTTGTTGTCTTGAAAATGCTTATTGTTTTTTATAAACTAATTTGGGCAGAAAAAGAGCCTTTTAGCCTAGAATTCAAGTATAATTCACGAATCTCTGCCATCGTATAGATGAAAATGTTCCTTAATTTCACTGAGTTAGTTTCAAATGGGACTGCACATTATTATGTGCAACAATACATTTTTAAACATACAATTTAACGATATACAGGAACTTATTGTAAATTATCACTATTGCCGTATTTATTTATTTATTATTAACTTATAGCAAATATTAATATAAATTGGTGCAATATTACTGTTATTACATATATTTGACACATTGCGTATTGCAGTATAGGATTCATTAACTATTTGTATTTTTATAATTTGTTTAAAATATTTCTACCTTACTGGATTTTTTAAAAGAATAATGTTTTTTATCACAGTATTATATGTAATTTTACTATTTGCTAGTACATTATATAATATTTAAAACTAAATCACCATACATATTTACAAAAATGTATATAGTTTAGTAGTAGTTTAATATTTACTGGCTACTATTTGTTCTTTTTATTTAATACAATAACAAAAAATAACCCTAAAGTTTTAAAACATGACTGTTTCCTATTGTTTTACATTAACTTTACCTATAATGTTTTAACCAGTTATTATTGACACAGTGTTACGTTTGTAATTTAAAGAATTGTTTAGTTTTTCAAATTTTACAGTGTTGAATTTGCCTTCTACATTTAACCTTTATACAAGGTACATAACATTGTATTTGCAAATATGCTTGTTTATTACAATAAAACATTTTATATTCACATACAAACAATACTTAAAACATCTTACATCAACTTGTGACTTGAAACTTGAAATAGGCGAAGCGGAGATTTTAATGCTAGATTTACATCATAAAGGTAGCTGTTTTGTTTTTTGCATTAACATTGAGGTTTGTGTTGAACTACAAAAATCCAAACGTTAAATACTAAGGCTAATTCTGTGAGGAATATTACTTGTTAGTTTGCATTGCTATAAACTAATTGTTAAATGTTTAGTAAACGAATAATTGTCCTACTATATGTTGGCAAGCATTAAAATTTAAGTTGTACTTGGTTGCATTCATTTTTGTTCGTACACGTGTTAAAGTGCATTATATTATATGTGCATTCATACGCCATTACCAAGACGTGTTTAATATAGCGACTGCAGTTTATTTACTTCCGAATCGTCACATGCTTAAGCTATTGCAAAACACATTGTACATTTAATAACAAGCTCATTGAATCTAGAGATAACTAAATTCGCCTGACTGGATTGCTGTTGGTTTCAAAGATTTCTAAAACTCATCAAATTTACGACTACTTGACAAAAAATATCGTTCGTACTTTCGATGGCTATCTAATCCATGATTTTTGCGAAGCTCCTTATACAAAAACGTAAAAGTACAGTATCCACACGCAAACAATCCTGTACACGCGACACTTGGTTTCATAATTACTTTCATTGTACGTTTTTACATAAAAAAATTAACTAAATTTGTAAGTAATACTTTTATATTTGTGTATATTAAAATTATGTTTATGAATTTATAATGCAAAACATTATTAAAGCTAAGCGTAGATCAATGATACGAATTAACGTTTACTGTAGTTAAAGTCGAAGTTGCATTCGTTAAGAATGCTTTTTATATTCGTGTATATTGGAATTATGTTCATAAATTTATAATGCAAAACATCAAAGCAAGGCGTAGATCAGTAGTACGAATTAATGTTCACTGTAGTCAAAGTCGAAGTTGTATTCGTAAAGAATACTTTTTATGTTCGCGTGTATAATTATATTCGGTTCGACCGCCCAAAGGAACAGTAATACACTATAGTTCTAACAAAAATAATAAATTAAAACCTGTATTTTTACTAAAATGTTTAATTAAAACGAAATAGTAGGTTTAACGTACACAGACTCAATTCTCCGCTATATGAATCAAGTCGAAGAGTAGCGTAATAACCTAGTAGTGACACTGAATTGTTCGATTTCGAAACGCATAAAAACTGTCAAATCTGCTGTGGAAGAAACGAGACTGCAGTAATAAAGTAACCACAAAACCTGAGAGATCTGATCTGATGCAGTGGAGCAAGTAAGGACACAATACACAAAATTGCATATTTACCAGTGGAACTAAAATCTCAACGATCCCCACTCTTACCATATCTCATTATTATTCAATAACAACTTAAACTGAACCTACAACAAACAACAAACTTAAAAAGAGAAACGAAAATAAAACATTAAATGTTAAAATCCTGAACTGAAATATGAAATCAAAATTGAGGAACATGCTGGCTAACTACACTTCCTGAGACAACCTGAAAAAATCAATATTGCCTTAGCTACTATACTATTTGCACATCCTGTGCATAGTGCTCTATGAATCTGATACTAGATCTCTTTGATGACACATTTAGTTGGAAAAACGAAAGTCAAACATCTTAAAAACTCCCGGTAAATTAAAATATAAGTGATCTTGTGAGGCAAACAATCTTTATAAATCGTGACTAAAATCAAAATTGGCTTAGCCGCAAGACGCTACATCGCAAAATTTTCTAAGTTCTTTGCAGACAAGTTACTCAACAGCTGCAAAGAGCCGGCAAAAGACCTCTTTCTTTGTAAGATTATCCCACATCGACCCACAATTGACTTTACATTAACTAACAACAAATTTACAGCTTAACAGCTCTCGCAGCTAGAAGATCAGACGGCAAAGTAGCAAGCGTTGATGCAAAGCACATCTGAGCAACTTTACTTTACGAACTACCATATTACCCGACAGCAGACTGAACGGGAATGGAGCAATGGCTGATGCGAAGAACGTCAAAGCACCGCTTATATCTATAACATAAACAAATACAAACAAACTATAACTGACAGCCGCCAACAGCTGACAAAATGACAAACTTCCTGCTAATTTAGAGCATACGACGGTGCAAAGCAACGTCTTTCTCTATTTTAGAGCATAGTCTGTGATCTTAGCCGTTATACATAAAAGAAACATAAAAAGGTGTAAAGCAGCGTCTCACTACTAACAAATTTAAGATAGCCAATGGGGTAACAAACATCCTCCGAACGCCCAGTGCTGCCCATAGACAACTGAGCCACACAAAAATCTGACAAGAACTACTAACAAGAGAGACAGATATAGCGCCAACTCATCCCCTACATTTGCCGAAAACGCCAAAAAGACAAAATTTGAAGAGATAGCAGAAGAATTAAGACTCTTTGCCAGTAAAGCTAAAAGATGGACAGCCAAGCTGACGTACAGCGCATGCGTATAAAGGAGTCTACTAAGGCCATTCATGACAATATCCAAGATATAAGAAAAAATCTCGCAGAACAACAACAACTGTATAAGGACCTGCTTGAGCGTACTAAAACCCTTTAAGTGTCAGTAACTAGCTTTAAGACTAGAAACACGTTCCTGGAAATGGAACTCGCAAAGTGCAGAAAACAGATCAACAGGATTTTCAACAACGCCAGACAATTCAATGTCGTGATAAAGGAAATAGCTAAACCAGGCACTGGAACTAACACGAGGGACGACTTAAACACGACTGTTACCCAACTTATACACACTGAGCTCTTGGTGAAAGCAGAAATTGAAACAACAAGACGCATTGAATCGAGAGAGAGGTAAAACTTTAACTGTTTCAGTCACTTTTCTAAAAAGAACTAACCGAGCTGCAGTCCTCAAGGCCAAAAGACAGCTAATAAACAAAAGCGGCAATTGAAAATTTGTCAATGCAGACCTACCTCTAAAACTATGTAAGAAACGTTTTGAGGATAGATAGAAAAGATGAAAAAAGAGGAACCACGACCTGAAAACATGGACACTACTAACATTTTAAACTCATAGGAACTTGGCGAGCGCATACAAAATATTGTCAAAAATGTAAAAAGACTTTTATACTAGAACATAAATGGGATTCAAAACAGCAAATATGACAAAATAAACACGGTTTTACAACTTGACGTAGATAACTTCTGTTTATCTAAAACTTAGATACATAAAATACCTGACGATTTAGAAAACACTTTTCACAATTTAAAATTAACTTCAATACTAGCAGTAGAAGATAAGGAAAGAGGATGTAGTGGAATGATTATTGGCGTCCAACACAACAAAACAAATCAGTGTAAAATTATGCAACTAGATAGGTTCAAAGCCTTTATTGAGATCGCAATGAATGAAGAGAAAACAATAATCTGTTTTACCTATTTACGACAATGACGAACAACTTAACAGTCTTCTTGAAGAAGCGATAGCTATACATAATCTCAAATACATTATAATGGGGGACCTCAACTGCAGAGTAGGAAACTTCTGGAATGAAACTGACGAGATGCCTAACTTCAACTAAAAAAACAACTGACTAGGGTGTAAAAAAACGTTACAAACGACTAATAGACCTAGTTCACACCAACCAGCTATTAATTCTTAATAGTAGAAGTATTTCAGACAGCTTTAGCAAACCCACATACATAGGACACAACGGACACAGCTTAATAGACCTATGCATAAGCAATAGCAGCGTAATCGATGATTTAGGAGATGTTAAAGTCATTGAGTGTATACAATCTGACCATCTTTCTATATTTTTAAGTGCTCAACAATTCATCCAAGATGCACAACAGACTTCGACTGAACCAAATAACAAGATAAAATGGTGCAAATAAAAAGCTTTAATCTTTCAGCAACAGTTATGCATTAACAGTACAGAACTCGACTTCAGCTATTGCAGGTACACTCAACTACTTAAAAAATTACACTAGGCTGCTGAACAAACAGAAATGGGACTTAAACAACGTGGCAATAACAGAACAAATTTTGTTCTAAAATAGTTTGACAAAAAATGCAGCAAAGCTAAACGAAAGACACTTTCTTGCCTTCCTAATTACAGAGGACATAAATGCTCGGATAACTCTAACACCGGCAATTTTGATTGTTTGTTGCAAGCCAGAAAGTCATACTGCAGTCTTTGCTGTAAGCAAAACAAAACTTTTAACAACAAAATCCAGGAAGGAATTTACCACAGCAAAGATTTGGCAGACTACTGGAAGGCAATCAACACATTGAGGGACACGAAATATAGATTAAAGACCGATAGCATCTCAAAGCAACAATGCGAAAAACATTTTCAAGCGTTATTTAAATATAACGAGGCCAAAGTAGCAGAAATTTTGGACATATAAATTAAACTAACTGCTTAAAACACTAAAGTACTGGACACAACCATCACTATGGTAGAACTACTCAAAGTTAGAAAAGTCCTAGCTAATAATAAATCTTCAGGAGCAGACAAAATACCAAATGAGATCTGGAAATCCCTAGACGATACCTTCTATGAATATCCTCTACAGCTACTCAACAAAGCTTCCAAAGAACAGGTACCTACAGAATAAGGGGAAATCATCACTGCACCCATAAATAAGAAAGAAGATTACAGTCTGCCTAGCAACTATAGGCCTATAGCCCTCATTACCACAATCACAAAACTATACACGTGTTATGTCTAACAGACTAATTTTCTTTTGCGCTGAAACGACATTAAATCACTAAACTAAGCCGCTTATCGCAAAGAAAGACGATGCACAAATCACTTTTTTGCTCTGTATGCCTACTTAAGCAACTTAATAGACCAGCGCTTCATAAGAAACGAAAACTCTTTGCTCTTCTTGTAGACCTTAGCCAAGCATTCGATTCAATCAAAAGGAACAAGTTGTGGGCAAAACTAAAAGAAGCCGGACTCAGTGACTCTTTAGTTGCTAAAGTTAAAGAACTCTACGACTAAGCAAAAACAAAGATCTGATGTAAAGAAGGTTACACGGACATGATAAGCCTAACAGGTACAGTGCTGAAAGAAGAAACTCTATCCCTTACTCTGTTTACTATTAATATTGACAAAATTACAGAGATTCTCCGTAGCAGCGGCATTCAAGGCATACGAATGTTTAATATTTAATTTATAAGTCTGCTATATAATAATATTAATTTATTCATTTTGTCGATTTGGCGTCAGCCCAAACAACATTGTTAAGTTTTAACAGAGTAGGTATTTACAAAAGTGATCAAAACATCCTGAGTGATTAATAATAAATTGTTAGTAAAACGTTTCTTGTTCGTATTTTGCTGAGTTTTATTGTAACGAGTTGTTAAAAGCTTTACGAATTATGTCATGTCAAAATGATTATATGGCACTATATTTTGGGTTTACATTGCATGAGTTTCATTCCTATAAGAACATAGGTAATAAATAAATGAAGTAATGATATGATAGTCAATAAGTAAATATTCTAGGTTTATTATGTCTAGTGGTTAAGTTTTGGGTAAGGGAAAGTAGGTTATATGTCTTCAATGCAGCTGAAGTAGAAGTTTTGGATTTTCATAGCCTTAATCCAGAAGTTAAAGAGTTATCTAGATCCTTTTGCATCCGGGTAGCGGTTGAAGATTGTCAAAATAAGGTTCTCTCTAGTTGGTTTGCTGCTGGCTAGTGTCTTAAGAAATTTTGTCCAGAGGGGTTTATAGTGCGGACAGTTAAGCATTAGTCTGCTTTATGCTGACGACATTATTCTCCTTGCCCCTAATGAATTCGATCTACAGCAACAGATCAACACCCTTAGTTATTTCTTTAAAGAAAATGATTTAACTGTCAACTTGGCTAAGACCAAAGTTATGACTTTCAGGAAAGGCAATAAGATTCGTAATTTAACAAAATTTTACTAAGATAGCAAAACACTAAAAGTTGTAAACAAGTATGTAAACTTAAGTGTCCCCTTCACCCAAACCAGAATATTTATTAAAACTAAAGCACATTTTTTCAACAAGGCTAAAACGGCACAGTCAAAGCTGTTTGAACTCTTCTATCGGGCTAAAATAAAAAATACATTGACGTACACCTTAAAATGTTTCAATCACTAGTCAGCTCAATACTTAAGTACGCACCACCAATATTGGGACTCCGGTACTGCGAAGAGTTTGAGACATTTCAGACTGCATCTCTTCGACGGCTCATAAACTCTACTAACTCAACCCTTGGGTTCTTTCTCCGCCTAGAAACAGAGGCGCAAAACATCAGGCTAATATTGTTTAAAGCATTGCTTAGATTTCTTAAAAAGACACTCAACGCTGAAGAAAAGATTATCACTCAAAGCTGCTATAAAGAAACCATGAACTCTAAAGCCGCAGACCCCCAATATAACTGGATGCTTTAAACCAAAAACATTTTTGCGGATGCACAACTGAAGCAAAGTTTCAAAAACTTGAATTCAGAATATCTTAAGAAACAAAGAAAGGTAATTGTAGAAAAGTATCGACTGAACTGCGACATTAACAACGATGTCCTCAGAATGCAGAACTGTAGCATGAAGACACCGTATGCTAGTACTAAAACTTGTGCATTTAAATCCTAATACTTTAAGACTAACATGAAATGGAACATGACAACATTTGTACTAAATCTAAGAACTGGCCTTCCTAGAACAGTACTTACAGAACAGCACTACTACTACTACTAGAACAGTACTACAAAATGATGGCGTAAACTGTAGACTACAATAATATTATTATTGAATTAAATATTATTTGCCATAAGTTAAATAATATTAATTAATAATTCATAATTAAATATTATTCAGTGCCTATAAAAAACAAATTGATATTCATACTGTAGCTTACCTTATATGTTTTTTCAACTTGATTTATTCTAAAGGATTAAGTAAGATTTATCAATCAATTTAGACTCTTTTCCACAAAAATAGTACAGTAGTAATACTCAGCTAGGGGAGGGGAGTTTGAGAGTTGTATAAATGATAAAGGTAAATTAGTTTGCTTTGGTTTATCTATATCAGTTTGATACTGATGCCAACAGAGGCGATAGCAATATTAGACGACATGAGTCTGCTTAATGCCGAGCGTGAGCATAAACCTAATAAGCCAATTCAACATATCTTTCTAATCCATCCTGCAAGTAGCTGCTGCGACTTTCGCTAGTGGAAGTAAAGGGCTAACTGGCAAAGTAGACGAGCGGGTTTATTTCATTTAGTCAGGGAGTAATAACCTCTGCCTACTTGTTTGATACCAAACTGCCATTCCTTGACTTAGAGTAATCTTATCGGAAAAGACAAGCAGTAATGTTTAATAAGCATTGAAAATCTAATGAATCGCAAACTGGTCGGCGTAAAAGATAATCCACAAAAACCAAATACTACAAGTGTAGGTAATTAAGTAAATAAGATGCGAAGCCCAATGCGATTTAGTATAATACTACTTTGCGGGATCCTTCAAATCACATATTAACTGAGTGAGATATAACCTCAACGTTGAAAACTCTAAACTCATACATACATACGTACATACGTACATACATACATACATACATACATACATACATACATAGTTAGTTGTATGTTACCTAATTAGCCTTATTGAGCTAACTTTGATCTGTGAATAAATAAATTAGTGTTAGTTTTGCTACTTAAAATATACTCCTCATTGCTTTAATAACTGATTCTGGGTTTATTTTTTTATAAATCCACAAAAGAGTTTCTTGGTACATGCGTTAATTCTAAAGAGTATGTTTTTAAATCTGGAGTTTGATTTTAATAAGAATGTCCCTAAAATCTTAAAATCTGCACAGAATATTTCTCCTGCCATATTTACAATAGTTTGTTTGCGTTTGAAATTCTTTCTAATAGGCCTGTGTAGACTGAATGGATGCAGTTGGCTGTTTTTCATCAAATATTTTGTTGTCTTGAAAATGCTTATTGTTTTTTATAAACTAATTTGGGCAGAAAAAGAGCCTTTTAGCCTAGAATTCAAGTATAATTCACGAATCTCTGCCATCGTATAGATGAAAATGTTCCTTAATTTCACTGAGTTAGTTTCAAATGGGACTGCACATTATTATGTGCAACAATACATTTTTAAACATACAATTTAACGATATACAGGAACTTATTGTAAATTATCACTATTGCCGTATTTATTTATTTATTATTAACTTATAGCAAATATTAATATAAATTGGTGCAATATTACTGTTATTACATATATTTGACACATTGCGTATTGCAGTATAGGATTCATTAACTATTTGTATTTTTATAATTTGTTTAAAATATTTCTACCTTACTGGATTTTTTAAAAGAATAATGTTTTTTATCACAGTATTATATGTAATTTTACTATTTGCTAGTACATTATATAATATTTAAAACTAAATCACCATACATATTTACAAAAATGTATATAGTTTAGTAGTAGTTTAATATTTACTGGCTACTATTTGTTCTTTTTATTTAATACAATAACAAAAAATAACCCTAAAGTTTTGAAACATGACTGTTTCCTATTGTTTTACATTAACTTTACCTATAATGTTTTAACCAGTTATTATTGACACAGTGTTACGTTTGTAATTTAAAGAATTGTTTAGTTTTTCAAATTTTACAGTGTTGAATTTGCCTTCTACATTTAACCTTTATACAAGGTACATAACATTGTATTTGCAAATATGCTTGTTTATTACAATAATACATTTTATATTTACATACAAACAATACTTAAAACATCTTACATCAACTTGTGACTTAAAACTTGAAATAGGCGAAGCGGAGATTTTAATGCTAGATTTACATCATAAAGGTAGCTGTTTTTTTTTTTGCATTAACATTGAGGTTTGTGTTGAACTACAAAAATCCAAACGTTAAATACTAAGGCTAATTCTGTGAGGAATATTACTTGTTAGTTTGCATTGCTATAAACTAATTGTTAAATGTTTAGTAAACGAATGATTGTCCACTATATGTTAGCAAGCATTAAAATTTAAGTTGTACTTGGTTGCATTTATTTTTGTTCGTACACGTGTTAAAGTGCATTATATTATATGTGCATTCATACGCCATTACCAAGACGTGTTTATTATAGCGACTGCAGTTTATATACTTCCGAATCGTCACATGCTTAAGCTATCGCAAAACACATTGTACATTTAATAACAAGCTCATTGAATCTAGAGATAACTAAATTCGCCTGACTGGATTGCTGTTGGTTTCAAAGATTTCTAAAACTCATCAAATTTACGACTACTTGACAAAAAATATCGTTCGTACTTTCGATGGCTATCTAATCCATGATTTTTGCGAAGCTCCTTATACAAAAACGTAAAAGTACAGTATCCACACGCAAACAATCCTGTACACGCGACACTTGGTTTCATAATTACTTTCATTGTACGTTTTTACATAAAAAAATTAACTAAATTTGTAAGTAATACTTTTATATTTGTGTATATTAAAATTATGTTTATGAATTTATAATGCAAAACATTATTAAAGCTAAGCGTAGATCAATGATACGAATTAACGTTTACTGTAGTTAAAGTCGAAGTTGCATTCGTTAAGAATGCTTTTTATATTCGTGTATATTGGAATTATGTTCATAAATTTATAATGCAAAACATCAAAGCAAGGCGTAGATCAGTAGTACGAATTAATGTTCACTGTAGTCAAAGTCGAAGTTGTATTCGTAAAGAATACTTTTTATGTTCGCGTGTATAATTATATTCGGTTCGACCGCCCAAAGGAACAGTAATAAACTAGAGTTCTAACAAAAATAATAAATTAAAACCTGTATTTTTACTAAAATGTTTAATTAAAACGAAATAGTAGGTTAAACGTACACAGACTCAATTCTCCGCTATATGAATCAAGTCGAAGAGTAGCGTAATAACCTAGTAGTGACACTGAATTGTTCGATTTCGAAACGCATAAAAACTGTCAAATCTGCTGTGGAAGAAACGAGACTGCAGTAATAAAGTAACCACAAAACCTGAGAGATCTGATCTGATGCAGTGGAGCAAGTAAGGACACAATACACAAAATTGCATATTTACCAGTGGAACTAAAATCTCAACGATCCCCACTCTTACCATATCTCATTATTATTCAATAACAACTTAAACTGAACCTACAACAAACAACAAACTTAAAAAGAGAAACGAAAATAAAACATTAAATGTTAAAATCTTGAACTGAAATATGAAATCAAAATTGAGGAACATGCTGGCTAACTACACTTCCTGAGACAACCTGAAAAAATCAATATTGCCTTAGCTACTATACTATTTGCACATCCTGTGCATAGTGCTCTATGAATCTGATACTAGATCTCTTTGATGACACATTTAGTTGGAAAAACGAAAGTCAAACATCTTAAAAACTCCCGGTAAATTAAAATATAAGTGATCTTGTGAGGCAAACAATCTTTATAAATCGTGACTAAAATCAAAATTGGCTTAGCCGCAAGACGCTACATCGCAAAATTTTCTAAGTTCTTTGCAGACAAGTTACTCAACAGCTGCAAAGAGCCGGCAAAAGACCTCTTTCTTTGTAAGATTATCCCACATCGACCCACAATTGACTTTACATTAACTAACAACAAATTTACAGCTTAACAGCTCTCGCAGCTAGAAGATCAGACAGCAAAGTAGCAAGCGTTGATGCAAAGCACATCTGAGCAACTTTACTTTACGAACTACCATATTACCCGACAGCAGACTGAACGGGAATGGAGCAATGGCTGATGCGAAGAACGTCAAAGCACCGCTTATATCTATAACATAAACAAATACAAACAAACTATAACTGACAGCCGCCAACAGCTGACAAAATGACAAACTTCCTGCTAATTTAGAGCATACGACGGTGCAAAGCAACGTCTTTCTCTATTTTAGAGCATAGTCTGTGATCTTAGCCGTTATACATAAAAGAAACATAAAAAGGTGTAAAGCAGCGTCTCACTACTAACAAGTTTAAGATAGCCAATGGGGTAACAAACATCCTCCGAACGCCCAGTGCTGCCCATAGACAACTGAGCCACACAAAAATCTGACAAGAACTACTAACAAGAGAGACAGATATAGCGCCAACTCATCCCCTACATTTGCCGAAAACGCCAAAAAGACAAAATTTGAAGAGATAGCAGAAGAATTAAGACTCTTTGCCAGTAAAGCTTAAAGATGGAAAGCCAAGCTGACGTACAGCGCATGCGTATAAAGGAGTCTACTAAGGCCATTCATGACAATATCCAAGATATAAGAAAAAATCTCGCAGAACAACAACAACTGTATAAGGACCTGCTTGAGCGTACTAAAACCCTTTAAGTGTCAGTAACTAGCTTTAAGACTAGAAACACGTTCCTGGAAATGGAACTCGCAAAGTGCAGAAAACAGATCAACAGGATTTTCAACAACGCCAGACAATTTAATGTCGTGATAAAGGAAATAGCTAAACCAGGCACTGAAACTAACACGAGGGACGACTTAAACACGACTGTTACCTAACTTATACACACTGAGCTCTTGGTGAAAGCAGAAATTGAAACAACAAGACGCCTTGAATCTAGAGAGAGGTAAAACTTTAACTGTTTTAGTTACCTTTATAAAAAGAACTAACCGAGCTGCAGTCCTCAAGGCCAAAAGACAGCTAATAAACAAAAGCGGCAATTGAAAATTTGTCAATGCAGACCTATCTCTAAAACTATGTAAGAAACGTTTTGAGGATAGATAGAAAAGATGAAAAAAGAGGAACCACGACCTGAAAACATGGACACTACTAACATTTTAAACTCATAGGAACTTGGCAAGCGCATACAAAATATTGTCAAAAATGTAAAAAGACTTTTATACTAGAACATAAATGGGATTCAAAACAGCAAATATGACAAAATAAACACGGTTTTACAACTTGACGTAGATATCTTCTGTTTATCTAAAACTTAGATACATAAAATACCTGACGATTTGGAAAACACTTTTCACAATTTAAAATTAACTTTAATACTAGCAGTAGAAGATAAGAAAAGAGGATGTAGTGGAATGATTATTGGCGTCCAACACAACAAAACAAATCAGTGTAAAATTATGCAACTAGATAGGTTCAAAGCCTTTATTGAGATCGCAATAAATGGAGAGAAAACAATAATCTGTTTTACCTATTTACGACAATGACGAACAACTTAACAGTCTTCTTGAAGAAGCGATAGCTATACATAATCTCAAATACATTATAATGGGGGACCTCAACTGCAGAGTAGGAAACTTCTGGAATGAAACTGACGAGATGCCTAACTTCAACTGACAAACAACTGACTAGGGTGTAAAAAAACGTGACAAACGACTAATAGACCTAGTTCACACCAACCCGCTATTAATTCTTAATAGTAGAAGTATTTCAGACAGCTTTAGCAAACCCACATACATAGGACACAACGGACACAGCTTAATAGACCTATGCATAAGCAATAGCAGCGTAATCGATGATTTAGGAGATGTTAAAGTCATTGAGTGTATACAATCTGACCATCTTTCTATATTTTTTGGTGCTCAACAATTCATCCAAGATGCACAACAGACTTCGACCGAACCAAATAACAAGATAAAATGGTGCAAATAAAAAGCTTTAATCTTTCAGCAACAGTTATGCATAAACAGTACAGAACTCGACTTCAGCTATTGCAGGTACACTCAACTACTTAAAAAATTACACTAGGCTGCTGAACAAACAGAAATGGGACTTAAACAACGTGGCAATAACAGAACAAATTTTGTTCTAAAATAGTTTGACAAAAAATGCAGCAAAGCTAAACGAAAGACACTTTCTTGCCTTCCTAATTACAGAGGACATAAATGCTCGGATAACTCTAACACCGGCAATTTTGATTGTTTGTTGCAAGCCAGAAAGTCATACTGCAGTCTTTGCTGTAAGCAAAACAAAACTTTTAACAACAAAATCCAGGAAGGAATTTACCACAGCAAAGATTTGGCAGACTACTGGAAGGCAATCAACACATTGAGGGACACGAAATATAGATAAAAGACCGATAGCATCTCAAAGCAACAATGCGAAAAACATTTTCAAGCGTTATTTAAATAAAACGAGGCCAAAGTAGCAGAAATTTTGGACATATAAATTAAACTAACTGCTTAAAACACTAAAGTACTGGACACAACCATCACTATGGTAGAACTACTCAAAGTTAGAAAAGTCCTAGCTAATAATAAATCTTCAGGAGCAGACAAAATACCAAATGAGATCTGGAAATCCCTAGACGATACCTTCTATGAATATCCTCTACAGCTACTCAACAAAGCTTCCAAAGAACAGGTACCTACAGAATAAGGGGAAATCATCACTGCACCCATAAATAAGAAAGAAGATTACAGTCTGCCTAGCAACTATAGGCCTATAGCCCTCATTAACACAATCACAAAACTATACACGTGTTATGTCTAACAGACTAATTTTCTTTTGCGCTGAAACGACATTAAATCACTAAACTAAGCCGCTTATCGCAAAGAACGACGATGCACAAATCACTTTTTTGCTCTGTATGCCTACTTAAGCAACTTAATAGACCAGCGCTTCATAAGAAAGGAAAACTCTTTGCTCTTCTTGTAGACCTTAGCCAAGCATTCGATTCAATCAAAAGGAACAAGTTGTGGGCAAAACTAAAAGAAGCCGGACTCAGTGACTCTTTAGTTGCTAAAGTTAAAGAACTCTACGACTAAGCAAAAACAAAGATCTGATGTAAAGAAGGTTACACGGACATGATAAGCCTAACAGGTACAGTGCTGAAAGAAGGAACTCTATCCCTTACTCTGTTTACTATTAATATTGACAAAATTACAGAGATTCTCCGTAGCAGCGGCATTCAAGGCATACGAATGTTTAATATTTAATTTATAAGTCTGCTATATAATAATATTAATTTATTCATTTTGTCGATTTGGCGTCAGCCCAAACAACATTGTTAAGTTTTAACAGAGTAGGTATTTACAAAAGTGATCAAAACATCCTGAGTGATTAATAATAAATTGTTAGTAAAACGTTTCTTGTTCGTATTTTGCTGAGTTTTATTGTAACGAGTTGTTAAAAGCTTTACGAATTATGTCATGTCAAAATGATTATATGGCACTATATTTTGGGTTTACATTGCATGAGTTTCATTCCTATAAGAACATAGGTAATAAATAAATGAAGTAATGATATGATAGTCAATAAGTAAATATTCTAGGTTTATTATGTCTAGTGGTTAAGTTTTGGGTAAGGGAAAGTAGGTTATATGTCTTCAATGCAGCTGAAGTAGAAGTTTTGGATTTTCATAGCCTTAATCCAGAAGTTAAAGAGTTATCTAGATCCTTTTGCATCCGGGTAGCGGTTGAAGATTGTCAAAATAAGGTTCTCTCTAGTTGGTTTGCTGCTGGCTAGTGTCTTAAGAAATTTTGTCCGGAGGGGTTTATAGTGCGGACAGTTAAGCATTAGTCTGCTTTATGCTGACGAAATTATTCTCCTTGCCCCTAATGAATTCGATCTACAGCAACAGATCAACACCCTTAGTTATTTCTTTAAAGAAAATGATTTAACTGTCAACTTGGCTAAGACCAAAGTTATGACTTTCAGGAAAGGCAATAAGATTCGTAATTTAACAAAATTTTACTAAGATAGCAAAACACTAAAAGTTGTAAACAAGTATGTAAACTTAAGTGTCCCCTTCACCCAAACCAGAATATTTATTAAAACTAAAGCACATTTTTTCAACAAGGCTAAAACGGCACAGTCAAAGCTGTTTGAACTCTTCTATCGGGCTAAAATAAAAAATACATTGACGTACACCTTAAAATGTTTCAATCACTAGTCAGCTCAATACTTAAGTACGCACCACCAATATTGGGACTCCGGTACTGCGAAGAGTTTGAGACATTTCAGACTGCATCTCTTCGACGGCTCATAAACTCTACTAACTCAACCCTTGGGTTCTTTCTCCGCCTAGAAACAGAGGCGCCAAACATCAGGCTAATATTGTTTAAAGCATTGCTTAGATTTCTTGAAAAGACACTCAACGCTGAAGAAAAGATTATCACTCAAAGCTGCTATAAAGAAACCATGAACTCTAAAGCCGCAGACCCCCAATATAACTGGATGCTTTAAACCAAAAACATTTTTGCGGATGCACAACTGAAGCAAAGTTTCAAAAACTTGAATTCAGAATATCTTAAGAAACAAAGAAAGGTAATTGTAGAAAAGTATCGACTGAACTGCGACATTAACAACGATGTCCTCAGAATGCAGAACTGTAGCATGAAGACACCGTATGCTAGTACTAAAACTTGTGCATTTAAATCCTAATACTTTAAGACTAACATGAAATGGAACATGACAACATTTGTACTAAATCTAAGAACTGGCCTTCCTAGAACAGTACTTACAGAACAGCACTACTACTACTACTAGAACAGTACTACAAAATGATGGCGTAAACTGTAGACAACAATAATATTATTATTGAATTAAATATTATTTGCCATAAGTTAAATAATATTAATTAATAATTCATAATTAAATATTATTCAGTGCCTATAAAAAACAAATTGATATTCATACTGTAGCTTACCTTATATGTTTTTTCAACTTGATTTATTCTAAAGGATTAAGTAAGATTTATCAATCAATTTAGACTCTTTTCCACAAAAATAGTACAGTAGTAATACTCAGCTAGGGGAGGGGAGTTTGAGAGTTGTATAAATGATAAAGGTAAATTAGTTTGCTTTGGTTTATCTATATCAGTTTGATACTGATGCCAACAGAGGCGATAGCAATATTAGACGACATGAGTCTGCTTAATGCCGAGCGTGAGCATAAACCTAATAAGCCAATTCAACATATCTTTCTAATCCATCCTGCAAGTAGCTGCTGCGACTTTCGCTAGTGGAAGTAAAGGGCTAACTGGCAAAGTAGACGAGCGGGTTTATTTCATTTAGTCAGGGAGTAATAACCTCTGCCTACTTGTTTGATACCAAACTGCCATTCCTTGACTTAGAGTAATCTTATCGGAAAAGACAAGCAGTAATGTTTAATAAGCATTGAAAATCTAATGAATCGCAAACTGGTCGGCGTAAAAGATAATCCACAAAAACCAAATACTACAAGTGTAGGTAATTAAGTAAATAAGATGCGAAGCCCAATGCGATTTAGTATAATACTACTTTGCGGGATCCTTCAAATCACATATTAACTGAGTGAGATATAACCTCAACGTTGAAAACTCTAAACTCATACATACATACGTACATACGTACATACATACATACATACATACATACATACATACATAGTTAGTTGTATGTTACCTAATTAGCCTTATTGAGCTAACTTTGATCTGTGAATAAATAAATTAGTGTTAGTTTTGCTACTTAAAATATACTCCTCATTGCTTTAATAACTGATTCTGGGTTTATTTTTTTATAAATCCACAAAAGAGTTTCTTGGTACATGCGTTAATTCTAAAGAGTATGTTTTTAAATCTGGAGTTTGATTTTAATAAGAATGTCCCTAAAATCTTAAAATCTGCACAGAATATTTCTCCTGCCATATTTACAATAGTTTGTTTGCGTTTGAAATTCTTTCTAATAGGCCTGTGTAGACTGAATGGATGCAGTTGGCTGTTTTTCATCAAATATTTTGTTGTCTTGAAAATGCTTATTGTTTTTTATAAACTAATTTGGGCAGAAAAAGAGCCTTTTAGCCTAGAATTCAAGTATAATTCACGAATCTCTGCCATCGTATAGATGAAAATGTTCCTTAATTTCACTGAGTTAGTTTCAAATGGGACTGCACATTATTATGTGCAACAATACATTTTTAAACATACAATTTAACGATATACAGGAACTTATTGTAAATTATCACTATTGCCGTATTTATTTATTTATTATTAACTTATAGCAAATATTAATATAAATTGGTGCAATATTACTGTTATTACATATATTTGACACATTGCGTATTGCAGTATAGGATTCATTAACTATTTGTATTTTTATAATTTGTTTAAAATATTTCTACCTTACTGGATTTTTTAAAAGAATAATGTTTTTTATCACAGTATTATATGTAATTTTACTATTTGCTAGTACATTATATAATATTTAAAACTAAATCACCATACATATTTACAAAAATGTATATAGTTTAGTAGTAGTTTAATATTGACTGGCTACTATTTGTTCTTTTTATTTAATACAATAACAAAAAATAACCCTAAAGTTTTAAAACATGACTGTTTCCTATTGTTTTACATTAACTTTACCTATAATGTTTTAACCAGTTATTATTGACACAGTGTTACGTTTGTAATTTGAAGAATTGTTTAGTTTTTCAAATTTTACAGTGTTAAATTTGCCTTCTACATTTAACCTTTATACAAGGTACATAACATTGTATTTGCAAATATGCTTGTTTATTACAATAATACATTTTATATTCACATACAAACAATACTTAAAACATCTTACATCAACTTGTGACTTGAAACTTGAAATAGGCGAAGCGGAGATTTTAATGCTAGATTTACATCATAAAGGTAGCTGTTTTGTTTTTTGCATTAACATTGAGGTTTGTGTTGAACTACAAAAATCCAAACGTTAAATACTAAGGCTAATTCTGTGAGGAATATAACTTGTTAGTTTGCATTGCTATAAACTAATTGTTAAATGTTTAGTAAACGAATAATTGTCCTACTATATGTTGGCAAGCATTAAAATTTAAGTTGTACTTGGTTGCATTCATTTTTGTTCGTACACGTGTTAAAGTGCATTATATTATATGTGCATTCATACGCCATTACCAAGACGTGTTTAATATAGCGACTGCAGTTTATTTACTTCCGAATCGTCACATGCTTAAGCTATTGCAAAACACATTGTACATTTAATAACAAGCTCATTGAATCTAGAGATAACTAAATTCGCCTGACTGGATTGCTGTTGGTTTCAAAGATTTCTAAAACTCATCAAATTTACGACTACTTGACAAAAAATATCGTTCGTACTTTCGATGGCTATCTAATCCATGATTTTTGCGAAGCTCCTTATACAAAAACGTAAAAGTACAGTATCCACACGCAAACAATCCTGTACACGCGACACTTGGTTTCATAATTACTTTCATTGTACGTTTTTACATAAAAAAATTAACTAAATTTGTAAGTAATACTTTTATATTTGTGTATATTAAAATTATGTTTATGAATTTATAATGCAAAACATTATTAAAGCTAAGCGTAGATCAATGATACGAATTAACGTTTACTGTAGTTAAAGTCGAAGTTGCATTCGTTAAGAATGCTTTTTATATTCGTGTATATTGGAATTATGTTCATAAATTTATAATGCAAAACATCAAAGCAAGGCGTAGATCAGTAGTACGAATTAATGTTCACTGTAGTCAAAGTCGAAGTTGTATTCGTAAAGAATACTTTTTATGTTCGCGTGTATAATTATATTCGGTTCGACCGCCCAAAGGAACAGTAATACACTAGAGTTCTAACAAAAATAATAAATTAAAACCTGTATTTTTACTAAAATGTTTAATTAAAACGAAATAGTAGGTTTAACGTACACAGACTCAATTCTCCGCTATATGAATCAAGTCGAAGAGTAGCGTAATAACCTAGTAGTGACACTGAATTGTTCGATTTCGAAACGCATAAAAACTGTCAAATCTGCTGTGGAAGAAACGAGACTGCAGTAATAAAGTAACCACAAAACCTGAGAGATCTGATCTGATGCAGTGGAGCAAGTAAGGACACAATACACAAAATTGCATATTTACCAGTGGAACTAAAATCTCAACGATCCCCACTCTTACCATATCTCATTATTATTCAATAACAACTTAAACTGAACCTACAACAAACAACAAACTTAAAAAGAGAAACGAAAATAAAACATTAAATGTTAAAATCTTGAACTGAAATATGAAATCAAAATTGAGGAACATGCTGGCTAACTACACTTCCTGAGACAACCTGAAAAAATCAATATTGCCTTAGCTACTATACTATTTGCACATCCTGTGCATAGTGCTCTATGAATCTGATACTAGATCTCTTTGATGACACATTTAGTTGGAAAAACGAAAGTCAAACATCTTAAAAACTCACGGTAAATTAAAATATAAGTGATCTTGTGAGGCAAACAATCTTTATAAATCGTGACTAAAATCAAAATTGGCTTAGCCGCAAGACGCTACATCGCAAAATTTTCTAAGTTCTTTGCAGACAAGTTACTCAACAGCTGCAAAGAGCCGGCAAAAGACCTCTTTCTTTGTAAGATTATCCCACATCGACCCACAATTGACTTTACATTAACTAACAACAAATTTACAGCTTAACAGCTCTCGCAGCTAGAAGATCAGACAGCAAAGTAGCAAGCGTTGATGCAAAGCACATCTGAGCAACTTTACTTTACGAACTACCATATTACCCGACAGCAGACTGAACGGGAATGGAGCAATGGCTGATGCGAAGAACGTCAAAGCACCGCTTATATCTATAACATAAACAAATACAAACAAACTATAACTGACAGCCGCCAACAGCTGACAAAATGACAAACTTCCTGCTAATTTAGAGCATACGACGGTGCAAAGCAACGTCTTTCTCTATTTTAGAGCATAGTCTGTGATCTTAGCCGTTATACATAAAAGAAACATAAAAAGGTGTAAAGCAGCGTCTCACTACTAACAAATTTAAGATAGCCAATGGGGTAACAAACATCCTCCGAACGCCCAGTGCTGCCCATAGACAACTGAGCCACACAAAAATCTGACAAGAACTACTAACAAGAGAGACAGATATAGCGCCAACTCATCCCCTACATTTGCCGAAAACGCCAAAAAGACAAAATTTGAAGAGATAGCAGAAGAATCAAGACTCTTTGCCAGTAAAGCTAAAAGATGGAAAGCCAAGCTGACGTACAGCGCATGCGTATAAAGGAGTCTACTAAGGCCATTCATGACAATATCCAAGATATAAGAAAAAATCTCGCAGAACAACAACAACTGTATAAGGACCTGCTTGAGCGTACTAAAACCCTTTAAGTGTCAGTAACTAGCTTTAAGACTAGAAACACGTTCCTGGAAATGGAACTCGCAAAGTGCAGAAAACAGATCAACAGGATTTTCAACAACGCCAGACAATTTAATGTCGTGATAAAGGAAATAGCTAAACCAGGCACTGAAACTAACACGAGGGACGACTTAAACACGACTGTTACCTAACTTATACACACTGAGCTCTTGGTGAAAGCAGAAATTGAAACAACAAGACGCCTTGAATCTAGAGAGAGGTAAAACTTTAACTGTTTTAGTTACCTTTCTAAAAAGAACTAACCGAGCTGCAGTCCTCAAGGCCAAAAGACAGCTAATAAACAAAAGCGGCAATTGAAAATTTGTCAATGCAGACCTATCTCTAAAACTATGTAAGAAACGTTTTGAGGATAGATAGAAAAGATGAAAAAAGAGGAACCACGACCTGAAAACATGGACACTACTAACATTTTAAACTCATAGAAACTTGGCAAGCGCATACAAAATATTGTCAAAAATGTAAAAAGACTTTTATACTAGAACATAAATGGGATTCAAAACAGCAAATATGACAAAATAAACACGGTTTTACAACTTGACGTAGATATCTTCTGTTTATCTAAAACTTAGATACATAAAATACCTGACGATTTGGAAAACACTTTTCACAATTTAAAATTAACTTTAATACTAGCAGTAGAAGATAAGGAAAGAGGATGTAGTGGAATGATTATTGGCGTCCAACACAACAAAACAAATCAGTGTAAAATTATGCAACTAGATAGGTTCAAAGCCTTTATTGAGATCGCAATAAATGGAGAAAACAATAATCTATTTTACCTATTTACGACAATGACGAACAACTTAACAGTCTTCTTGAAGAAGCGATAGCTATACATAATCTCAAATACATTATAATGGGGGACCTCAACTGCAGAGTAGGAAACTTCTGGAATGAAACTGACGAGATGCCTAACTTCAACTGACAAACAACTGACTAGGGTGTAAAAAAACGTGACAAACGACTAATAGACCTAGTTCACACCAACCCGCTATTAATTCTTAATAGTAGAAGTATTTCAGACAGCTTTAGCAAACCCACATACATAGGACACAACGGACACAGCTTAATAGACCTATGCATAAGCAATAGCAGCGTAATCGATGATTTAGGAGATGTTAAAGTCATTGAGTGTATACAATCTGACCATCTTTCTATATTTTTTGGTGCTCAACAATTCATCCAAGATGCACAACAGACTTCGACCGAACCAAATAACAAGATAAAATGGTGCAAATAAAAAGCTTTAATCTTTCAGCAACAGTTATGCATTAACAGTACAGAACTCGACTTCAGCTATTGCAGGTACACTCAACTACTTAAAAAATTACACTAGGCTGCTGAACAAACAGAAATGGGACTTAAACAACGTGGCAATAACAGAACAAATTTTGTTTTAAAATAGTTTGACAAAAAATGCAGCAAAGCTAAACGAAAGACACTTTCTTGCCTTCCTAATTACAGAGGACATAAATGCTCGGATAACTCTAACACCGGCAATTTTGATTGTTTGTTGCAAGCCAGAAAGTCATACTGCAGTCTTTGCTGTAAGCAAAACAAAACTTTTAACAACAAAATCCAGGAAGGAATTTACCACAGCAAAGATTTGGCAGACTACTGGAAGGCAATCAACACATTGAGGGACACGAAATATAGATAAAAGACCGATAGCATCTCAAAGCAACAATGCGAAAAACATTTTCAAGCGTTATTTAAATAAAACGAGGCCAAAGTAGCAGAAATTTTGGACATATAAATTAAACTAACTGCTTAAAACACTAAAGTACTGGACACAACCATCACTATGGTAGAACTACTCAAAGTTAGAAAAGTCCTAGCTAATAATAAATCTTCAGGAGCAGACAAAATACCAAATGAGATCTGGAAATCCCTAGACGATACCTTCTATGAATATCCTCTACAGCTACTCAACAAAGCTTCCAAAGAACAGGTACCTACAGAATAAGGGGAAATCATCACTGCACCCATAAATAAGAAAGAAGATTACAGTCTGCCTAGCAACTATAGGCCTATAGCCCTCATTACCACAATCACAAAACTATACACGTGTTATGTCTAACAGACTAATTTTCTTTTGCGCTGAAACGACATTAAATCACTAAACTAAGCCGCTTATCGCAAAGAAAGACGATGCACAAATCACTTTTTTGCTCTGTATGCCTACTTAAGCAACTTAATAGACCAGCGCTTCATAAGAAACGAAAACTCTTTGCTCTTCTTGTAGACCTTAGCCAAGCATTCGATTCAATCAAAAGGAACAAGTTGTGGGCAAAACTAAAAGAAGCCGGACTCAGTGACTCTTTAGTTGCTAAAGTTAAAGAACTCTACGACTAAGCAAAAACAAAGATCTGATGTAAAGAAGGTTACACGGACATGATAAGCCTAACAGGTACAGTGCTGAAAGAAGGAACTCTATCCCTTACTCTGTTTACTAGAGAGAAAGACAACTTTATTAAAATAAACTTGACACTGTCGTCCAACGACGATAGCCCACAGGACTCAGTATACGATGCATAATTTTGCTGCATATAAATTATGTGTATTATTAAAAATATGAATGTAATTTAAAAATTAATTAGTTGGCACAGAAGAATATAAATGATGCACACAAATTTGAACTGATTTCTTCAGAACGGAAATCACTATGTCATCAATCAGCGTACTAGGTAGACAATTGGTTTTCATGAAATTAAGGAAAAATTTTGAAATCGTCCCTCGTGCCCCAATGTACAGTCCTATAACTTGAATATCAGTAAGTCCCAGTTTCTGTTGGAAGTAAGGGATACAAGGGTCATAGATTCCTTTTTTCTCCTGATGTACAGCCTCAGATTGATTTATGTTGTTCTGTTCCATGCGCACAGTTGGATCAAGTATAATGCCTTGCTTAGTTTTTAAATTGTAAGCAATTATATCCACACGCCTTGAACCGTCTCCAGTACATTCCACTTCCTGAAGAACTTTCCAGCCTAATTTTTCCATTGCATCAGCAAGTAAACGGCGAACGGCATGATGTCGGTTATTACGAATCAGCTCTCCACGTTGACATCGTCCAAGGATATGTCCAATCGTTTCAATCTCTTTGCAGCCATGTCGGCAGTAAAGGGATCCTTGGTCAGGTCGAGGGATCGCATTAATCGGTAATACATTTCCAACCATTTTAATAGCAGTGATATATTCAGACGTCGAAAGTCCATTTTTTGAGTGAATCCATTTATTCGCATAAGGACATTCTTGAAATTGGATGACACCTTGTCCTTTTTGAGGCAATTCACACCAAGCATCATATTCCAAGCCTCTCAAATGATCACGGATAAACTTGCTCTTCTTCCCTTTACACTCAGCCATAGTTTGCCTTACGTTTAATGGTACAGCAAGAAAATCCAAGCAACTGGATTTTTCCATTTCCAAATCTTTAATTTCATGAATTAAGGCATGAGCGGAACTTGATAAAATCTCTAGAGCATTAAAGTTTTGGATCCCAGCTTCCCATTTAGCGCGTATAAGTCCAATTCCCTTAACTTTTGAGCTGGAGTAGAGCATGCTTGTAGGAGTGCTAATTGGAATAGTGAGAAACTCTTTAACAGAGCTGCGAATTATTTTATCAAGCGACTCTAAAAATTTCGGTGATAATTTTGAAAGAGGGGCATTTTGAAATGGATAAATTAAGGTGGGCCATAAGTAATCTTTCAGGACTTTTAACTTCTGATCAGGGCGGAGCATCGGAGTGGAAGTCAGTTTCTCAATTTTTTCACTAAATTTTCGTAATACTTTAGTTTCATCAAAAACAATGCAGTCCTTGAAGGTGACTCCTAAATATTTAATGGTTTCCTCTGGTCCGATACAATTAATGTATTCGTCCGTGCCCACCTGGAGTTGATCTTGACATAATTCGCCTTTTATCATCGAAATAGCTATACTTTTAGCAGGATTCATGCAAAGGCCAATAAGATCAAGCGACTGAGTTGCTTGCTGGTAAAGTTCTGTTGCTGAATGCCTTGAATTACCAAATATGCCGGTATCATCAGCGAACTCACCATTAGATACTTTATCATGTAGGGAATGTAGTGAGAAACCAAATTTTTCCGTGACCTCCTTTTCACTAAGGTCTTGAATCATTGGGTCAATAGCAATATTGAATAAAAATGGAGAAATTGGGCTTCCTTGCATGACTCCGCGCTCAAATTTGATACGACTTGATTTTCCTTCAATAGTAGTAATACGCGTATAATTTTCAGTAGCCAAGTTACAAATCAGGTTTTTTAATAAAGATGGCGCTGGTTTTGATTGTACTTGGTTGATTATATGCGCATGTCCCACACTATCAAATGCCTGCGTTATATAATATTGACAAAATTACAGAGATTCTCCGTAGCAGCGGCATTCAAGGCATACGAATGTTTAATATTTAATTTATAAGTCTGCTATATAATAATATTAATTTATTCATTTTGTCGATTTGGCGTCAGCCCAAACAACATTGTTAAGTTTTAACAGAGTAGGTATTTACAAAAGTGATCAAAACATCCTTAGTGATTAATAATAAATTGTTAGTAAAACGTTTCTTGTTCGTATTTTGCTGAGTTTTATTGTAACGAGTTGTTAAAAGCTTTACAAATTATGTCATGTCAAAATGATTATATGGCACTATATTTTGGGTTTACATTGCATGAGTTTCATTCCTATAAGAACATAGGTAATAAATAAATAAAGTAATGATATGATAGTCAATAAGTAAATATTCTAGGTATATTATGTCTAGTGGTTAAGTTTTGGGTAAGGGAAAGTAGGTTATATGTCTTCAATGCAGCTGAAGTAGAAGTTTTGGATTTTCATAGCCTTAATCCAGAAGTTAAAGAGTTATCTAGATCCTTTTGCATCCGGGTAGCGGTTGAAGATTGTCAAAATAAGGTTCTCTCTAGTTGGTTTGCTGCTGGCTAGTGTCTTAAGAAATTTTGTCCAGAGGGGTTTATAGTGCGGACAGTTAAGCATTAGTCTGCTTTATGCTGACGACATTATTCTCCTTGCCCCTAATGAATTCGATCTACAGCAACAGATCAACACCCTTAGTTATTTCTTTAAAGAAAATGATTTAACTGTCAACTTGGCTAAGACCAAAGTTATGACTTTCAGGAAAGGCAATAAGATTCGTAATTTAACAAAATTTTACTAAGATAGCAAAACACTAAAAGTTGTAAACAAGTATGTAAACTTAAGTGTCCCCTTCACCCAAACCAGAATATTTATTAAAACTAAAGCACATTTTTTCAACAAGGCTAAAACGGCACAGTCAAAGCTGTTTGAACTCTTCTATCGGGCTAAAATAAAAAATACATTGACGTACACCCTAAAATGTTTCAATCACTAGTCAGCTCAATACTTAAGTACGCACCACCAATATTGGGACTCCGGTACTGCGAAGTTTGAGACATTTCAGACTGCATCTCTTCGACGGCTCATAAACTCTACTAACTCAACCCTTGGGTTCTTTCTCCGCCTAGAAACAGAGGCGCAAAACATCAGGCTAATATTGTTTAAAGCATTGCTTAGATTTCTTGAAAAGACACTCAACGCTGAAGAAAAGATTATCACTCAAAGCAGCTATAAAGAAACCATGAATTCTAAAGCCGCAGACCCCCAATATAACTGGATGCTTTAAACCAAAAACATTTTTGCGGATGCACAACTGAAGCAAAGTTTCAAAAACTTGAATTCAGAATATCTTAAGAAACAAAGAAAGGTAATTGTAGAAAAGTATCGACTGAACTGCGACATTAACAACGATGTCCTCAGAATGCAGAACTGTAGCATGAAGACACCGTATGCTAGTACTAAAACTTGTGCATTTAAATCCTAATACTTTAAGACTAACATGAAATGGAACATGACAACATTTGTACTAAATCTAAGAACTGGCCTTCCTAGAACAGTACTTACAGAACAGCACTACTACTACTACTAGAACAGTACTACAAAATGATGGCGTAAACTGTAGACTACAATAATATTATTATTGAATTAAATATTATTTGCCATTTTATTTATTTATTTATTATTCTTTTATTAAATAACTAACTTGAAATATTTTAATATTGTGAACTAAAGCAGATAACGGCCTGATGAAGACGATTTAAAATAAACGAAACTGGTCGCCGAAATCAAATATTTTCAAAAACTACCATCCCGGCTACTTATTTATTCGTTCACATCATAACCGTAGTGATCAGAGAGGCTACTAGTTAGCAATTAACTGAGACGCCACCAACTTGAATAGCATGAACAAGATATGGAAACGAAAAGGTACTAACTGTGATGTTTGTGGCAAAGTAGTATAAAATGCTTTCCATATAATGCTCAGCTGTCCGCATTACAAATTACCCTGTACAAAGTTCCTCTTGAAGCTATCCACCAGCAGACCGACAAAGAAGAACCTCATCTTAGGAATCTTCAGAAGCTGCCCTGACGCAGAAGGCTTTCAGCAACTTTTTAATTTCAGAAATAAAGCTCTTAAAATCCAAGAATTCTACCTAAGCTGTATCAAAAAAACATAAAACCCTCCTTTACTGAACATAACTCAACAAATATAACACTTATCACATTACACATCATTTATTCATTTATCTATTTTTTTTAATAATTATATAAATGAAAAACATGCTTTGTAAACTAAATATTTACTTGACACTTTAATGACATGATTACTATAAGAAACGCAGTTTTACTATTTATTTTTACAGCACATTCAAGAAAGCAATACAAGAAACCCTTACTTAAAATACATTTAAACTACTCAGGATCATTTGATCTTTAATCAAATTATAAATAACCGCTTTGTAAAAACTTAACAATGTTGTATGGGCTGTCGCCAGATCGACTCAATGAATAAAAGTATTATTATTAATAATTATATTTGTGTGTATTTGAATTATGTTTTTGAATTTTTAATTTAAAACATTATCAAAGCAAGGCGTAGATTAGTGATACGAATTAGCGTTTACTATTGTCAAATTCAAAAGTGTTCACGTGACAAATATTTTTATATTCGTGTTTATTGGAATTATGTTCATGAATTTATGATTCAAAACATTATTAAAGCAAAGCGTAGTTGAACAATACGAATTAGCGTTTGCTTTTTTTAAAGTAAAAGTTGTATCCGTAAAGAATACTTTTATATTTGTGTCTACTGGAAATATAATCATAAATTTATAATTCAAAACATTATCGTAGCGAGGCGTGGTTGAGCAATACAAATTAATGTTTGCTTTTGTTAAAGTAGTAATCAAAGCAAAGAGAAATTAAAAAAGTCGTAGTCGTGGTGGCAAGCAAGTAACGAAGTTTTTAAATGTGGAGTTTTTATTTATACATTTTTATTAGGATTGAAAGAGAAAAAGGGGAGAAGAAAAATCGTCGGGGTACAGTTTATTGTGAACTCTACAATTCCTGCCCCTTCACTGCACTTTTTTGACCTAGGTCACTTCTCTCCTCTGTAAGTTTACTTTACTACTCACCACTGTTTTTTAATTGCTAAGTATAGCTTAGAACAATATCACATACTTTGAGCTCGAGTCCTCAAATATGTGCTTTGTACTTACCTGCCTACCCACGTGTATGTTATTATTGTGTATCTCGTTTCTCTCGAATTACTACAAAACGCATACTTACCAATACAAAACAGAACTAGCAAGAACTGACTTATTACCTACAGGCTATCCACTAATTACATAGTGTCTGTAATTAATTTATTAAATTTTTATTTTATGAATTGGTCCCACTTGCTGTGAATTTTTAACTTATTTAAGCTTTCGTGACCTTTAAACACAGCGAAATACACTCAATATACAAAAACAAACACATTGCTGTATAGCTTAGGCTTTTTATGAAACATATTGTTAATATAAACTTAAAAATTTGAAGTGTGCATTGCAGCTAAGTCTACAAAGTATTACAAATTATTAACGGGTTTTATGCAGTTTGACACAAAGAACATTAGTTTACAGCAGCTGCATATGATTTTTGTATGTCATTTACTCTGCATTGCTTAGCACAATTACAATTTTTAACCAGAACTAAGATATTGCAATAAGTTCAAAAGATACATATGAAACCCAAAATATCAGTTTGACCCAAGTAGTATAATTTGCAAGGTAATGTTGTGTCATAAGAATGTAGCTACAAGTTAGATCTATCCGATATCACTAGCCGCATTTTTCTACGTCAACTGGTTCTCACGAAATATCGATTTAGGCAATATAAGGCATGCGCCGGTCAGATCAGTTGGTCCTGCCAGCCGGATGTGTTTTTAAAATTTTTCAATTTTTTAATTTTTCAATTTTTTTACAAAGGCCCGTAGTATGAGTTTAGGCATACATTAAAAATAGTCAGATCATAAAAGCATCTTACATCACTCCAAAATTTGAACCGAAAACGTTTTTGCGAAAATCCAAAAAATAAGAATGCCAAAAAATTCTTTTTATTTTTTAAGCACTAACTACTAAATTTAATTAAAAAAAAGTGGTTGGCAACACACGTTTAGTACGCAACGCGCTAGCCTGAATAAAATGTTTTGGAATTATTTTTTCAACAAAAATGCATATTTTTTTATTATTTTTTGATATCAAGGTTTTTAAAAATTAAAGAAAATTACAAGCGTTAAAAATTTTTAAATTTTCTTATAACAAAAAAGTAATTTTCAGTTTTGCGGGAATCAGAATTCTTTTTTCACAGAAATTTACAGCATATTGTTAAGCATCTAATAATCGAGTTAAATCATAAAATTTTGTTTAGCAACTTAAAAAATTTAAAAATTTTTGAAAGCACGCTCTGCCCGTTCTATTATATAGCCCCTGGTAGGTCACATGTCCAAAAGCTCAATTTCGTATTGTTTTATTAATGAACTTATTCAACATGCAAAACTTATGAAAGCGTAGTCTGCCGTAGCAGTGAGTAATGCGTAAGAAAGCGTAATTGTTTTTATTTGTATGTTAACAAGATGCACAAAGCAATAAGTAGAATTTTATTAGTCGTAGTACAACGTAATTATGTATACGTGTATGAGGTATGTGCGTGGTGTGGTAAAGCACAACATGTTGTGCATCAAGTAGTGCGTAGCAAAGTGTAAGCTTCTGCATTTGTCACGTTGAATCATGCATTGAATAATAGCTTTAATTCTCAATTTTAGAGTTTTGGTTGTTGAAGTTTTAATTTAAGTAGTCGTAGCGAAGAGTAATCAAATATCAAATAGATATTACCAAAGTTTGAAGTACCAAAGTAGAAAATATTGTACATTGAGTTATTCGTAGCAAAGCGTGAATTTTTGCATTTGCAACATGACAAAATGCATAAAATAACAACTAAATTCTCTATTTTAGAGTTTAAGTGGTTATATTTAAATTTAAGTAACTAAAGCAAACAGTTTTGTAATATCAAAACGATTATATTATGCAAGGAGTAAAGTACAAAATATTACACTATTCGTAGTTTGTAGTGGAGCGAAAGTCGTCGCCGAAGTCAAAGCCCAAGTCGAATTTAGATGTCGGCGTGTGATTTGACACCGATGCAATTCGTATGTACGATTGCATTAGTCGAAGCCAAGGTAGTAGTCGGAGCAAAGAGAGGCAGAAGAATTCGAATTTGTAGTTGTAGCTGCCAGTAGCTGGCAAAGAACTCAATGTGGAGTTTTTCTAAATACTATTTCTCTCATTTTAAACAGACAAGAGGGTGATAGGAGAGTTGGCAATGGCTACAGTACACTGTATGCTTTACAATGCTAACTCTTTTAGTACAGTTACTACTGCTCGGGTCCGTTTTTTCCCTAATAACTTCAGTTTACCACTCACTACTGTTACTCAAGGGCTAAGGACAGCCCTGTTCAGTGTTACACACTTTGAGCTAAAGTCCTTATGTAAGTACCATATACCTACCTACCTACATCAATTCTACATTCCCGCATAGAGCCCACATTCCCCTCACATTACTACATTGTGCATATGACACAATGCCAATCGTCATTTCCCAGTACCTACACATTACCTTTATACCGTATACCTATTACGTCCCTACTACCTCAAATGTCCGTATTTAATACTTTTATTTTTTTATTCAAATTTTTTCCATTATTTTCTATCTAATTTTCCCTCACTGTTCCAAGCGCAGCACACAACGCAAGGCAAATTGCCATATAAAGTACCCACCTACCTACACAAGCTCTGATAATATTTTTAATATATTATTATATTATGGCATAGCTGACAATACAAAACAATGATAATCTCCTCTCCCATGCCATCTTATCATAAACGCATGTCTCCTTTCCCATTCCTGCCCTTCCTGAATATATACGTCATTCAACCCGCCAGCTACTGCCGCCGTTCCGTATTCATGTCCCCAAGCTACCCGTGTCCAAGTTCCCTGCCACCCTCCTTTCAAATCCCCGAACGCGGCCACCTGCACTTATTTTTTTCATTTCCTGTCAATTCTTTCTTCGCTTCCCATGCTCAGCATACAACACAAGGGAAATCCCTATTCATAGAGAGCTACCTACTATCTATGTACGTGCCTACCTACGTACATGGATTCAAATAATATTATTATAACAGCATTTTAATATTGCATTAATGACTACACAGTGCTAGTAAATGTCTCCCAATACATCCTATTAAATCTGCCCATTCCATTCCTTTATATCTTTCCGTTTTTAGATGCTGAGCTTTAGCTGCATCTAATGAAATAGTCATGTCCGTCTGTCCGTCCGTCTGTTGGCCACACGCTACAGGTCAAACCGTTTACACTATTGTCTTAGAACTTTTTTAAAACAATTACAAATGCGAGCCGGCATGTCTGCATTGTTTTTTCACTGTAATCGAACTGACTATTGCTTAGCAATTAAATGTTGAACTGACCAAGGTCAAGAAATTTAGAAGTAAGCACCATAAAAACGGGGGTAGCGATAAACATAGTTGAGCGCAGGACATATGCTCAGCTATGAAACGAAATAGCACCATTTTCAGCCAGGTTCGGGGATCGTACGTGAATGACGTTATCTAAAAATTACCACTTTAGAAATTTGCTTTGTCATTAGTTCAAGAATTAAGTAATCGGATATATTTGACATGGGATCTTACAAGTATGCATACGGGGATCGTCTATAAATGACGTTTTTTAAAAATCACTACATTAGAAATCCCCTTTGTCATTAGTTCAAGAATTAAGTAATTAGATTTATTTAACATGCGATCTTACTAGTATGCATACGAGGATCGTCCATAAATGACGTTATTAAAAACTTACTACTTGAGAAATCCCCTTTGTCATCAGTTTAGGAATTAAGTAATCGGATACATTTGACATAGGATTTTACTAGTATGCATACGAGGATCGCTCGTAAATAACGTTATTTAGAAAACACTACTTTCGATATCCTCTTTCTCATTTGTTCAATAATTAAGCAATCGGATTTATTTAACATAGGATCATACTAATGTGCATATAGGTATTGTTTATATATGACGTTATTTAAAAATTACTACTTCAGAAATCCCATTTGTCATTGGTTCAAGAATAAGGGAATCGGATATATTTGACATGGGATCTTACAAGTTTAACTACACGCCACGTTCTTTAATATATGGCTTATTGATAGGAAGCCTTCATTAATGAAATCATTTGTGAGTAGTGCAATTCATTTAAACTTTTCAGCTATATCAAACTACATGCCACGCTCATTCGTATGTCTTAATTATTGTGAAGGAGCTTTTATAAATCTTATATTATCTTTTAGCGTAACATAAATGGCCTTGCAACTTTGTTGAAGCTCAGCATCTACTTTGGGCCCGCCCCCGGTCGACAAATCCGAAACGAAGCGCCGGATTTTTTTCACTCCTTTCAAATCTGCCCACATTTATCTTTCCATTCCTTCCCAAATATCTTCCCGGACTTTATCTTCCTCTTTATATTATTATCTTTATTTAATTATAACTGCAAATATGAGTTTCGTTAGAATCACGTAAGTTGACGTCAGAAACCGAAATCCAACGTTACTGCAACGAACAGTTGTTCATAGGGAAATTGTCTGCAAAATTAGGTTTATTTGAATCATTATTATCTCTGACCCAATTAGGTAATATAATTGATGTTCTGTTTACTGTCTCAACATTGTTTGTTTAATTTCTAATAATATTGTACTCCTTTTGCTATTGAAAACAACGATAAAATTACTGTGGCACTCAAGCCAACACATGTTGTTTCTACAGAACCTCGTAATATAATAAAGTGCGTTTAAAAATGTGTCATATTCAAATGGCAGGCAAAACATATTTTTATTTTAAAATTGCTTTAATTTTGTACTGCGTAACAGGTAACGTAAAATTATGTCACTCAATACTAACTTAAGTTTACATTTGAATCCCGCGAATCAAATAAAGTAGATATATAATTTATTGTAATTAATAAACGCGTACTGTAGAAAATCAAGACTTACGTAACACATTTTTTTAAAACTTTCTCTTCTCAGATGTCTGTCTCTGAAAGTCTTTTCTACAGTTTGATCAGTTGCATGTCCCCAGAAATATATTTTTATGATTTTTTATCTTCTAACGAGCAAACCTTGCCAATGTGTTTTCTAGTTTCACAATATTTTTTTTCGAATAGAGCATCGCAAAAAACTAGAAATCGCTTAACAACATGCTGCGCACTCAAACATTTTTTCAGCAAAATTTATTTTATCTAATTTCAAAAATGGTTTTCAGATTCTGATTTTTTCCATTACCGTAACTATGGAAATTTTTACTAATCACAGGTAATTAATCACCTGTATAAATTATGAAACTATCAATAATTCTGAAACGTGTTCTGAGAAGCTGTAATACTTCACGTAACTCACTTTCAAGCTTTTCGAAACTCCAAAATGGTCTATCTGCGCCATTATAAAACTATATACATTAGCGTTGGCTTTCATTGTATTGTTGGTTATACTAATTCGTTGTATTTCATTGGCATATTGTTTTAGTTGAAAGAAATTTTACTTATATAAATTACCGTTAGCATCAAAATGACTCATGTTCATGTTTAGCTAAAAACAAAATCCACTATCTACGCAATAACTAAAATATCATGTCACTCAAAGCGTCGACATGGGGCAGTTTTTAATTTTTGAAAGCAAGTTGTAAAAATATTTTGCAGCTTAAAACAAGCATCATGATGCTTGCCTCTCTATAATAGTTATTTATGACCGCATCCTTTAAAAACCAGTTAAAAAGAGCATTTTTTATTCTTCAAAGCATGTAAATGAAACAATTTTCAATGCCCGAAAATAGGCATGTCTTGTAATAATGCGAAGGTTTGCAATAGAAGGCGGGTCTTAAAGGTCTTTGTATGGATATTATGCGGGCCTATTAACACGGTTCCTATTATTATTATTATTATTATTTTTATTGGGCACCATGTAGATAATAATACTAAACCACACAGACACCGCCAAGGCCAATGGGGCCTATTGCGGACGTCCCATTATAACAATTTTTAATTTTGGCTAACGGGATAACCAGTGACATATGAAACGTCACCGGATTTGCCCGTACAGGCCTTAATCTTAAACAGGATTTAATGCTAAATAGGAGAGAGTTAATACATAGCGAAAATAAAAACAACCTACGACACCTAGCTAAGGCAGATAGGAAAAGAGTTAACTGCTCATCACCCAAATAATTGGTTCAAGACCTGAAAAATTGAAGTTTCAAAAATAAACATGCAACACATGAGTGTAAACAACAGTCTTCGCCTGGAATACAGTCTACCTCAGAATAAACAACGCTGATGGTATTGCCAAAGCTTCCTACACAAAACCCACACCGCAGCGATGCTACACCGTGCCACACAGTATACGATCCACACGACAAGGGTGTAACACCAACAGAACCACCACGTGCACATTGCAGAAACAATACACTATGCAGCAACGCAGCAGCACCAAGAGAAGTGGGAACCACGTAGGAACCTTCTACAGTAGCACAACGAGGATGAAATAAAATCCTTTAACTTTTTGAATTGCTCAAAAAAGTCATTGGAGGTAATATTTTGATGAGAATTTCCACTTCACCAACGTTAAGGACTAATTGCCCATCCCAAGGGTAAAATTTAGAGATTCACAACAATAATTTACTACAACAAAAGTTCCAAAAAGAAACATTACAAAAGAGTGTAAACTACAGTCTACCTCAGAATACCAAACTGATGATGCTGTCAAAGTTTCCCACACAAAACACACCGCCCCGATGCAACACCGTGCCATACAGAATACGATCCACACGACAACGGTGTAGTCCTGCTTGTAAGACCACCACGTGCACATTGTAGAAATAATACACTATGCGGCCACGCGGCAGCACCGAGCGGAGTGAGAATCACGTAGAAGGCTTCCACAGTAGCACAACGAGGATAAAACAAAATTCAAATTCAACTTTTTAAATTGCTCAAAAAAGTTATTGGAGGTAATATTTTGATAAAAATTTCCACCTCACCAACGTAACGGACTAATTGCCCATCCCAAGGGTAAGGTTTGGAGACTTACAACAATAAATTACCACAAAAAAAGAGGTAAAATAAAATCAAAATTCCTCCTAAGTAAAAATGCACAGCCGCCTAGCAGGCAACAAAAGTGCGAGTGACACGGTTCCTATGTGTGATTGGTTTTTTAGAAAATTTTGAAGTTTTTCATTTGTGTTTTTCCTACCTATCTTCTTATAGTAACAATTACCCTTCAGAGATTTTTTTATTATTTCGCCAATAAAAATTATAAATAAACTAGTGCCCACATAATTACTTGTGGCCAACTGCCTCATGTGCGTATCAAATTCAATAGAAATTTGTATTAAAGACCTATAGATGTCAAACAGATTAAAAAATTTTAAACGATCAACTATGGTGCTATGATATTTATTCGTGTACTAACGATTTAACTGGTGATGACGTACACGCACATTCAGCTAATGTGCATATTAGATTTCTGCTATATTAAAATTTCGTGCCTTGCGATTTTGTTATATATATCGATAACTTTATTTCAAAGAACAAACTCAAGACAGACCCCCATCGAAGGTAGCCTAAAAGACTCAGTAAACGATACAAAAATAGGTAAACTAGTTAAATTCATTTTTTTATACAACATAAAATAGAAAATGAATTTAACGAATTAAGAATTTGGAACAGTTAAGTATAAATGGTGTTGGCAAATCTGCACAGATTTCTTCAAAACTGTTGTTACAATATCCTCCATAAGGAACCATGTTAATGCTTGGGATTTCATAAAATCCAGAAAACATTTTGTAATTAATCCTCGAGCTCCAACTTGAAGTCTTACCACCTCGATCTCCTCTAACCCAAACTTTTCTTGAAAGTGCGGAATGCAAGGATCATAAATTAATTTTTTCTCTCTGTTTACTGCCTTAGCTTGTTATGTGTCATTCTGTTCCATTCTCACAGTAGGGTCCAGAATTAAACCTTGTTTAGAACGTTGATTGTATGCAATAATGTCAAATCTTTGTGAGCCATCGCCAGTAAACTCTAACTCTCGCATAGATTTCCATCCAGACAATTTTATTGCATCAGCAATCAAGCGCCGTACAGCATGATGGCTATTGTTACGAATTTCCTCGCCTTTAGGGCACTTTCCAAGAATATGTCCTAATGTTTTAGTCTCGCTACAGCCATGGCAGCAGCGGAATGATCCTTAGTCAGGTCTTAATATTACGTTAATAGGCATAACATTGCCAATCATTTTTAATGCGTTTTCCATTCAGATGATGAAAGACCATTTTTTGAAGTAATCCAATTGTTGGTTCGCGGACATTCTGCAAATTGTATTACTCCTTGTCCTTTCTGAGGAAGCTAACACTAACTTTCATACTCTAAATTTCTTAAGTGATCACGAATAGGTTTGCTTTTTTTACCACGCACTGCAAAAACGGTTTTACGAACTTCAGGTTGAATGGCAAGAAAATCCAGACTCAGATTGATCGGATTTGAAGTCTAATTTCAAACAAGAGTGCTTGTTGTGACTGAATAAGAATTTCAGTTGCATTAAAACTTTGAATTTCTGCGTCACATTCAGCTCTTATTAGGCCTAATCCTTTAACCTATGAGCTGAAATATAACATATTACTGGGAGTGCTTGTTGGAAGATTTAGTATTTCTTCTGTTGAGGTCCGGATGATTTGGTCGATAGAATCAAGGAACTTTGTCGAAAGTTTTGTTCATGGGGCATTCCTGAAAGAATAAATTAATAGGAGCTAGATAAAATTCATCAAGACTTTCAGTTTTTGATTATGTCTTAGCATTAGCGTTGATACAAGTTTTTCAATTCAGTCATGAAACTTGTTTGCACTTTTGCCCTCGTCAAAAACAATGCTGTAATTAAATGTGACCCTAGAATATTTATTGGTTTTGTAAGATCCAATGCACCCTATAAAAGTATTTCCATTAACTTTAAGGGGATCCTTACGTAGTTTCTTATCAACAATGCTAATAGCAAATGTCTTCTGGGGGCTAATTTGAAGTTCTATTTGAATAAGAGCTTCCAAACTGTGTTCATACAGTTCAATTGCTGAATTGCAGGAATTTCCAATAAGTGGAGTGTCGTCGGCAAACTCAGCATTGGATACGTTTGCATGTCAAGCATGCAATCGGAAGCCAAACTTGTCAGTTACTTCTCTTTCACTTAATTCCTGCACCGTAGGATATATAGACATGTTGAATAAAAAAGGCGAAAAAGGATTTCCCTGCATCACATCTCTCTTAAATTTAATAAATTTAAGACTATGTCATCAAAAAGAGGTGAAAATTAAATAACGTAAAATGTCCACGAGGAAAATGTCCAACAACTATTTCTAACACAGCTTGTCTTTTATCGCTAGACACTGATCATCAATACGGCGTAATCACCTTAAAAAACAAGCAAATATAACATTTTGAACTTTTCAAAATCTTGCGAATTTTAAACCTAAAAATCCGGCGCTTTGCTCCGGATTTGTCCACCGTGGGCCCGAAGTAGATGATGAGCTTACAGCGAGTTGACTTCATTACTGAAAAGCATGTTTTTTGTAGAAAAGCAAAACTTAACCCAGCATTAAGCGCCGGTGCCAACGGGTTAGGTACGAGCTTTGCTGGTGACAGTGAGTCAGGTACATGCGCATGTGCAGCCTTTTCAAGTATTTTTGTGTCGAATAGCGCTAGTATGAATGGGCTAGGTACGATTGATGATGACATGAATAGGCAAGCTACGAATGGTGCCGCTACAAGTTGGATCGGTATTTGTGAAGGTACATGTGAAAGGTAATGTTAGCTAGGCCAAAGTTGCTCTGTATTGATTGGGAACAGTTAGAGCCATTATGGTTAGATTTAGGTAGCTTCAGCGCAGGCACGATGGTGCTGAAACAAGTTTTACTGATTCTTGTGGGCCTGGTCAAAGCATCACATGTACAAGGTGGTTGGGTGAGAGGGGTGCTAGTACAAAAAGTGTCAGTACAAAATCAATTATCATATGAATTCTACAATACCTCATGACATTAAAATTCGTTCAAATAAAATCACGCAAATTTAAAAAAAATATATTAGGACGCCATTAAAAAAGGTCTAAAGCTCTTGCTTGATAGCGTCCTAAGCAGTAGTGTTTGTCAGTTTGAATTGACCGCTAATTCAAAACTTTGACATTTTATAATCTTATTTGTTAATTTAATAATAAACAATTCGCGGAGAGGACCGGAGCCAGTGCTAATGTTTGGACTGCGTTCCCATAGCAACGTGTGTTGGGTATGAGAATCAGCTGAGCTGTGACTGCCAGCTGATCATATGAAAGTAGCCATTAATGTATGATATTTGAGAATCATTGAATTTAAAGTGAGCGGGGATTTGCATTGTTTGGAGAGATCACCATGGCAACAGGATTATACGGTATGTAAAATGAGAGAAAGACGGAGTTCAAGAGTGCTTCACGAAGGGGGAGACGACTATACAATTGGAACTGTAGGGGTTGAATGTGTGTGTACATACTTCAAAACCCTAAGAGAGGGTGCCTGATGGATTTTATTACTGAGAATTGCTTTTCTTAACTACATATTATGTAAGAAGGGGGCGATACCGCCTGTATTCATTAGGTAAACAAAGAGAGGCATTGAAAAAGTTAAAAAATATTTCACGAGAGAAGGGACAACGTGCTTATAAAATTGGAACCGTATGGGATTGAATGGACATGTACATACTTAAAATCCCTAAGAGAGAATTACTGATGGATTTTATTACTAAAAATTGCTTTGTTCAACTACAAAGTATAGAATTATAGGGCAACATGTCTGGTTTAGCTATGGGGCTTGAAATGGAATGCTTGAGATGGATAGAATTCGAAATGATATCTACTTTTATTGAAGTAAAATACGCTGAGAATTTCCTTAATAATATAGGATAAGTAAATATCAGTAGGTATTAGGTAAACGTTTATGATGTAGAAATAAAAGATTTGGGAGTCTGTGTTTTTAGAAAGGCTATTACTAGGTGATGTTTTAAGTCAAAGCTGTAATGAAAAAGTGTTAGTTTTTTATTGTAAGTGCGAAATAATATATTATTTGCCAATATTTCTGAGTATAATAGAATATAGAAAGAAGATGGAATATTTATAGTATTAGTGTCGTGAATAGAAGGGATTGAAGTTATGAGTAAGCAAATTCAATATTCGTGGAAATTAAGAAGTGGAGGAAGTAAATTCATTTATATATTAAGTTCACTTCCTGTCTACGTATGTCTACGTCGGATAGCAATAATGTAATTGAATTATTCTCCAATCTTTTCCTGC